>CAIGRN010179535.1:0-17028 GCA_903798345.1 Fraxinus anomala
GGGTGGGGTGGGGTGGGGTGGAGTGTTGATGGGTTGAGTGGATGTGTGAGCTTGGGAAAGATGAAAGTTTTCTAAATTATTTTATTTTTTTGGGGTTGAGTGGATGTGTGAGCTTGGGAAAGATGAAAGTTTTCTAAATTATTTTATTTTTTTGTTAATAAGGAGTGTGTTTGATGAATATTATTGAGAAAAAAATATATTTTAAATAGTAATATGATGAGAAATATGTGGTTAAAAAGTAAGAAAAAATTATTGATGTGATGTAAAATATTATTTTATTAAAGAATGTGTGGTTGAAAATGAGTTTTGAAAAAATGTGTGTCAAAAAATCTAAAAATACATTTTTTTCCTCAAACTAATTTTTANAAATATGTGGTTAAAAAGTATGGAAAAGTTATCGATGTGATGGAAAATATTATTTTATTGAAGAATGTGTGGTTGAAAATGAGTTTTGAAATAATGTATTTTGAAAGAATGTGTACCAAACAGGGGCTAAATTTAATATTACTATTTTTGTTCAGCTCTATTTGGCCCCCGTTAAATTTCAATACATTTTTACTTCTGCTCTTTTTAACCACGTATTCTCTAATAAAATAATATTATTCATAAATCAAAATTTTTTTTTTTCGTTTTTAACTGTACATTCTCTCCCAAAACTATTATTCCAAAATGCATTAATTTAAAAAATTTCATTATAATGGGGGCCAAACAATATTTTTACAAATATATGTAGTAATCAATGGAGTATCTTCTAACAAAAGTTTAGCTAGTATATTGGCTAGAAAGTTAAAAGTAACTTTTGGCTTAAGTTGGAATTTGAGCAACAAACAGCAATGCAATTAAGTAGCTCAACGATGGTGCCATTTGGATTATGAAATCTTAACTTAGTTTATATTGGATCGATTAAATATTATCCCAATATGTAATGAGAATCACCTTTAAAGTAATCAACTGCAACACAATAATGAAGTGGTTTATTGATATTTTATAAACAGATTTCCTACTTGTACATAAAAAAATGTAAATAAGCGGTTATCGAAAATGATATGGAAGGGAAATATTGGATGAAAATTTTTATTATGTTTCAAAACTGACGAATGATAGAGGATCATGTGACATCATGTAATCACTTATATAAATCTTGATGTACATATAATAAGATCATTTATAAACATAAAGATTATAGGTGAAAAATGTAAGAAGCAAATTCCAGGGACTAGTACGTATGGAAATATTGTCGTAGAGCCTTTAACTTTAGGTTTTTTTTTTTTTAAATCTAATTAAAGTTAATATTGGGAAAATTGCACTAATGGTCACCAAGTTCTTGTTTGAATGGTATGTTTGTCCCCACACGTTGAAATGGATCAAGTTTTCTTTTCTAAGTGTTCATTTGATAGGTAAAGGTGAAAAGGAATTCCAATTCCATGTTAGTTGGAAAATAAAAACTCATCAAATCCATAGGAATATGTTTTTCATGAAAACAAAGAAAATGCAGCTTAAAGTAGTTGTACATTGGAATTCAGTTTCCATGTCCACGTTACAATCAAACGGTGAAAGTAGAATTCGTTTTCCTCGAATGTGACATTTTTCATGGAAAAGTTTGCAATCAAACGGAGGCTTGGTGTTTTCATTGTAGTTGCATAATTGATTTCAACAATACAAATAGTTTAGGGATAGCTACATGACAGACAGTCCTTCTCGTCCTCTAGTATTAAAATATCCTTATTACCATGCACACATTTTTCCTTTACTTTTTTATTTTTATTTAAGTAAGATTTAAATTTAAAAACGTAAAACAAAATAAGATTTTTTTAGAAAGTCATGAAGGTTAGCATGTTCCCTCATTCGTGAGTCACACATTTTGTCGTCTCAAGGTGAGACATGTTTGTAATAGATGCTTGACCCATTCCTTATGCATAGATTAAAAAGGTGTAGATAAGGAATTTGTTGAAACGAAAAATGTTTGACAGAGCAATGTCATGGTGGTAGAACGTTCACGGATCGTCAATATCAGATCTTGAGGGTTCATGTCATTGGGGAGTTGTTAAGAAATTATAATAAATTTTAGGTATCAATTTTTGAAAAATTAAGTACCTACTAGCTAATTGGGCAACAGATTAGGTATATCTCATGAGTTAAATAAATTATTTGTGTTAAATCCATAATTGGCCACTTAACTTTATATTTAGTGTCAATATGACTATCTAATTTGATTTTGTTTTATCATGACCATTCAACTTTATACTTAAAGGGTGTTTGATGAAGATTAAAATTAGATTTTTAATAGTTTGTGATGTAAATTTTTGAAATGTGTGGTTAAAAAGTTGTGGAACCCATAAAAGATGTGGTTAATATTGATTCGTTGACTTTGACTTGGATTAAAATTCGATTTTAATCCTAACCAAACAGGGGATTAATGTTACAATGATAATTCAATTTGATTTTATTTTTTCATGACCACTCAATTTCATATAATGTTTAACCTTGGGCATCTAACTCCTTCTTGCAATTTTCACTAATTTTAAAATGGTAACTTTACATTATATATAAAATAAATTTTAAAAAACAAAATTAATTTTTTTAAAAATTTTATTTAAAGGTTTTTTTTTTTAAAATAAGTTTTTATTTTATTTTGCTAAGTTACCTTTTATTAAAATAAGTTTTTATTTTATTAATTTTTTTTTAAAATAAGTTTTTTTTTTTCAAGGAATGTGTTTTTTTAAATAAGTTTTACAACATTTCAAAAATATTTTTAAAAAATAAATTTTATTTTTTAAGGAACAATTTTTTAGATAATCTTTTTTATTTTAAAAACACTTTTATTGCATTATATATATAAAATAAATTTTAAAAAACAAAAATAAAGTTTTTTTAATTAATTTTTTTAAATAAAAAAATATTTTATTTTAAAAAGGTTTTTTAAAGAAGTTTATTTTATTTTATTTTGTAAGGAACATTTTTTTTAAAATAAATTTTTTATTTTATTTTTCTAAGTAATGTTTTTTTTTTAAAATAAGTTTTATTTTATTTTAAGAGCATTTTTTTTTAAATATGTTTTTATTTTATTTTTTTAAGTAACTTTTTTTTTTTCAAATAGCTTTTATTTTATTTTATTATTTTAGTAACGTTTTTTTAAAATAAGTTTTTATATTATTTTTTGTAAAATTTATTATATATATATATAATGCAAAGTTATCGTTTTACTCATTTTAAAATTAGTGAAAATGGTGAAAATAAAATTAAGTGATCGTGGTGAAATGCTATATGAAATTAGATAGTTATAATGAAATAAAATCAAATTGAATGGCCATGATGATACTAAGTATAAAGTTGAATGATTATGATAAAATAAAATCAAATTCAGTGGTAATGATGACACTAAATATAAAGTTGGATGACCATTAGTTAATTTAACCCTAAATTATCAACTCCAAATAAAAAAATAAAAGAAAAGGAAAGAAAATGAAAAAGAAAATCGGGTGACACGGAGATCGTGCGTGCTGGTTTTCCTCTCTCTCTCTCTCTCTCTCTCTCTCTATACATACAGGGAAAGCGAAAGAAAACCATAAAGCTAACAAATCGTCAACTCTGTAATGTAAATCAAACGAAGAAATACTTAAAAACTCCATACATACATACATACCCCAAACCCTTTCCTTTCTCACACTAACACCACGGGATTTTGGAAGTTTTACTGTACTATTATTACCAGTTAGTAGTGCTCAGATCTGAAGTTGAAGCTCTTGACTCAATCTAGTTCCTGTTCTAACCACTCCCAAACTTCCGCATTGCACTTCTGTACGGTAATTGCTCTCAATTTGTTGAAATCTTGTTAATATATACTTCGCAAAGGCTGATCTTTTTATTTTTGGAAAAAAATTCGCGCTCTATTTTTGCTTGTTCTAGCAAAATGAAATTCAACTGAGAATTATGAATTATAATAGATTACCTAAAAGTTCAAATATTTAGAAAATTTGCAACGGAGAAATGCTTTGCTTTTTAAAATTTAATAGTTTCTTAGCTTATTCTCTGTTCTGTTATTGTTATTTGTTCTCTGAGGGAAGGATTTTTGTTTGAGCGAAAAGAATTTAGGGGCTTATGTTTGGTTTTAGTTTTAGTTTTCTATGAATATGTGAGTTTTGGGAAAAAACTCATGGGATTTTGTGTTTGAGGTTTGGTGAAGTTTTTTAGAACTCTCAAGTATATATACATTGGTTGGAACGCAGAAAATAGGTATTATTGGGAGTGAAGCGTTATAGTTGTACAGAAATGGCAAAATCTAGGACGCACTTTGCAGCGCAAGACGTGTTATCATCATCTCCCACAGCAATAAGGTCAAAGGAATGGGGGGGTCCAGCCAGGTGGAACGAGTACTTAGGTCCAGAAATGGCCCCTAGATTAAATGGTGGAACTGATAGTGCTACAAGCCAGAGCTCAAGCGGGTCATCACAGAAGGGTTTGAACATGCAATGGGTGTACCAGCTCACGCAAGTAGCCGAAGGACTGATGGTGAAAATGCATAGACTAAATCAAATTTTGGATTACCCTGATTTAGTCAGTCATATCTACTCGGAAGCATTTTGGAAATCAGGCGTGTTCCCTAACCATCCCAAAATTTGTATTTTACTTACGAAGAAGTTTCCTGAACACCACAGCAAGTTACAGCTGGAACGGGTGAAGTTTTAGAATTCTTTTGGATTTATTAGTTTATTATTTAGCATTTACATTAGCTGTAATTGAGTAATACTGGTTTATGTTATTGACGATGGAAGTGATCCTGTAGGTTGATAAGTTTGCTTTGGATGCTATGACTGATAGTGCAGAAGTTCATATACAAAGCTTGGAACCATGGATTCAGGTGAGAGTCACTTATCTGCAGTCATGCTTTCCATGATTGTATTAGTTCTTTCTAATAACGATACCACATTTTTGAGCTGGTAAATGTCTTGATTGATTATTGGGAATGCTTAGTTTGTTGTTGTTATTGTATTTGTGGTGATCTGTGGTGGACTGCATATTACATTGTGTTAAAAAATGTAAATTTACCTGCTCCGTAATCTACATTAATCCGACCTTTATGTCTGACACTTGCTTTTCTTCACTCCAACACATCTTGCATAAATATCCACATTAGAAAGTAACTGATGACTTCAATTCAATATACCTTTTTCTTTTGCTATCTACGATTTTCTGGAGTTGGAAAAACTTGGAGACTAGGGTTGAAACAGAAAGGAAAACAATCAATAATCACATCCACATCTGCATGCACATCAACCGCTACAACAAACAGTAAAAATATAAAGAAATAAATGGTTAGAAGAGGCTCATGGTTAAAGATGACATGAGGTCTGTTGTGTTTCAAAAAAAAAGTCTGGATGACGCAATTTATATGAACTGGTTTAAAAAACGAGATGAAATAAGGTGCATCTACTGTTGCACAGTCAAAGTAAGATACCGTTTCACAGTCAAAGTGAGAAATCGTATATTTTACTGGCTATTCTCCTGTACCTTGTATTTTCATATCAATATTGTGATGCATCTACTGTCTTTATCATAACTATGTTAAAACTGACTCCATTGTCTTGACAGCTGCTCCTTGACCTGATGGCATTTCGAGAACAAGCTTTGCGGCTCATATTGGATTTAAGCAGTACTGTTATTACCTTGCTGGTGAGGGATGATTGCAATTTGCAAGTTTATGAATTCGTGGAGAATCTAGAGATGAATTGTTACCATTTATAAAAATTTGGGATATGCTCAAATTTTTGGTTTGATATGCCCTTAGTCCAGTGAAATCCAAGAGTGATATTATTTAGATTTTGTTTTTACGATCATTCTGATGATGCATTAGTGAATAATGTCATCGAACAAAAAAACTATTGTCACTAGCATTATTGAAATTATCAACAATGAGCAATGTTATTATCATCACATGGCATTTTTGACGCTTTGCTCACTTTCTTGCAGCCCCACCAAAATTCTCTCATACTACAAGCCTTTATGGACCTCTTTTGCTCCTTTGTTCGTGTTAATCTATTTTCTGAGAAGGCAAGCCCGCATTTATGTATTTCTCCCTTACTTTTTTTTCCCTAGCTGGATACTTCTGTTGATTTTATTACTCTTGTATGCATGAAATCGTGCAATATGCATTCATGATGCAATGTGGACGCCTAACCACTACTTGACTCTACACTGTTGTCACAGGTACCAAGAAAAATGATTTTGCAAACATACAATCTTTTGCATTCTATGGCCAGAAATGACCGAGATTGTGATTTTTACCATCGGTAAGATTGTATATACTTGTTAGAGTTGTAAACCTCAGTGGGCCTGTCATAAGTTTTGAACCTAATCTCTCTGTGATTTTAGAACCTTTCATTTGATGGCGTTGTGCACAATGATGATAAATATATATACTAAAGATAGATTAAGATGATCTGACAATAGATGATCCGACAATGAAATTTGGGACATTTATGTTTTCTCTGACGTATGTATTCCTGATGGCTTACTCAAGGAAAGTCATTTTTGACTTCTTTGCCAGAAGTAACTGTAATGCCAGAGGAAATGATATGAGTGCACTATCCTGCTTTCAGAGAGATATGACACACTTGAACCAACTATTTGTCTTTAGTTGAGGCAGTATCAACTTAATGTCGAGATGAAAGAGGATTCATATGTCAACTTTTGGGGTTATAAACGAGTTTAATCGTTAAAAGAAAATGAATTAGTATTAGGATTGTGAGAAGCACAACGATATGGATTCTGGGCCACTAAGTTATTAAATGATTGGGATATTGACAAAGAGCGCTTAGATGTATGGAAGTAGATTGGGGTTTCTCCTTTTAATGAAGGGTGCGTTTGCAATAAATTATGCATGTTTGTGGTCAATCTATATGTCAAATCTGTAGGATAAAAAAATATTGCATTTTACTTGCTAACTGTTCCATCTTTCTCGATAACAGATTAATTCAATTCGTTGATTCCTATGATCCACCATTAAAGGGATTACAGGAAGATCTTAATTTTGTCAGCCCTCGAATTGGAGAGGTAGTACGTCCTATCTATTTTACTAACACGATTTCACAGTGAAGTCGACTATTTTTCCTTTCACATTTTTTCCAGTACACCTTTTCTTCCAAGCACATAATTCGCATCTATAAAGGGTTGCATGCATAATGAAATCCCTGCATTGAAGTTACTGGTGCTATATGCTACACAATGCTTGAAAAAAGTGGCATAAGCTCACATTTTCTCATTATGAAGATATTGCGCTTGTTTGCCTTTCGCTATAGTCTCCTTAAATGTAAAGGTCAAAATCAAACTTTAATTTTAAATACACATTTCGTAGGACCTACAACTACTACCTACTTATCTATCACTCATTTCTATCAAATTGAAATTTCAGCGACTTATAATAAAACCCAAACATGAATATTGTTTCATCCTCATTTAACATGTTATTATCTACCCTTAGTGTTGTTGCTCTATAATTTTATAATGCTTTCTCTCTTTTATGTTTTCTGTCAAAAGCAAGAATTAGGCAAGCAACTAGTTTATTCTCACATCCTTATGTCAGGTATTGGAGGCTGTGGGTCCTGTTGTATTTTTATCTACTGATACAAGGAAGCTAAGAAATGAGGGTTTTCTGAGCCCCTTTCATCCTCGATATCCTGACATACTTACCAACTCCGCACATCCAATGGTAAATTGTTCTCTCTCTCTCTCTTTTTAAAGTTGATAAATCTAACCTAATAATCACTGACCTAAGACAAACTCTTTCTCTGCGAAGGAAGTTATGTCAGTCATTTTTTCTCTCTTCCCGTCATTATTTTAGATTTACTTTTTCCACCTCATTTGCAGAGGGCTCAAGACTTGGCAAATGTTACTTGCTATAGAGAATGGGTGTTATTTGGATATCTTGTGTGCCCTGATGAGCTTCTTAGGGTCACAAGCATCGACATTGCTTTGGTATATTGCTGGCCATCCTTCTTTTCTTCTGTTTCCATAACGATTTGAAATTTTACATTTGACTATGTTGGAAAAGATACATCACAAAAAAGAACATTTTATTGAATTGAATAGTGGTGCATTATATGAATTACCTTGGAACTGCAATATATTGGTTTACATATTTAGGAAAATAAGACAGAATAAGATGTATGAACTTGAGAATTTGGGCCTGGGGTGGGTGAAATTGAATAATCATTTTCTAGTTAAAATATTTTTCTGGCCTGCTTGGCTATAAATCTATTTACCACTAATGAATTCCAATACTTCTTTCTTGGAATGCCTTTCAGGTTGTGCTGAAGGAAAACCTAGTTCTTACGTTATTTAGGGATGAGGTGAGTTATTTATGTCGGTCATTCTAAATGAAACTTGCGTTTCTTCATTTTCTTCTGGCATATTCATTTTATTGCAAAAAAGGAAATAGTGAATATCTTTAATGTCCAAAAAGTATATAGATCTCTCAGAAATTGACTGAATTTTGTTGGTACCCACTACCCATTGTCTATATTTTCGAAAAGTTTGTCCAATTATCTAAACAGGCATGGTGAGATGGAAGTTATACAACTTGAATAGCAAGAAGCTAAGCCTTATGCCCAATAAGTGCTGAATTCTCAAAAAATGTTTCTAAAGAAAAGTAACTTTAACTTTCAAATAGGACTCCTGACCTCTTCTGTAATTACATTACATTCGAATGGCTTCTTACCATCAATTCTGGTATGTCTAGATCTTCAGCTAGCCAATGCTGTTCCCTGCAGTCCTTTCTTTGAAAAAGGTATAAAATGCAGAATCCACTCCAAGAAGGAACGCTATAGCGTGGCAATCAATAAGTTCTGTATTACACAACCTTATTCAATAAGTTCTGTATTACACAACCTTACCCTTGTACTGACTTACCCGGCGGCAGGGCTAAGAGAGGATGATAACATACTTTAATGCCTATTGAACCAAGATTTTTTGACGGAAACCAAAGACCTGGAACTGCGGCTGCTAATTCAAGTAAAGTCACGTCCTTCTTGGAAGAACCACAAAGGCACAAAATTGACACATAAAACTGCGGGCTCTTATAATTAACCAATGTACAGAAAAGTTTAAAACTCTATGATAACAATTCCTGTCCATTAATATATGACTTCAATTATCCATTATACGTAATATAATAAAGATGTTGAGTGAGTATAAGATGAATTACCAGTGAACAGGGTGGCGTGTTCATTGATGTGATATATCTTTTCCTCTTCTTAATATGAACTAATAGCTCATTGTCTCATGTTAAATGTGCAGTATATATTATTGCATGAGGATTATCAGTTGTATGTTTTACCTCGGATATTGGAATCAAAGAAGATGGCGAAGTATGGACGGACAAAGCAAAAGGAAGCAGATCTGGAGTATAGCGTTGCAAAGCAGGTGGAGAGAATGATAAGGTATTAATAGATTGGATACTCAATGGAGATTTATATTCGGTATTTTTGCGTGTCGCATATGTCATCTAAATAGGGAACCCATAATAATGCAATATGAATACATAGTACACGAAAAAACAAGATGTCGACCATTATATAATTATGGAAAACCAGGCAACATTTCCAACATGCAGGTATAATTATTCCAGGGATGTATGACTTACCAAAAAGACGATGCGTCAGCAACTCTGAAGAAAATAAATAGGGATTGAGTAACTTGGATGTGGTAATCCTTGCCTCTCTTTAGAGCACCAATGTTCAATAATGAGATGGATGTTCATTCTCTGAAAAAGTAAAATGCGTATTAGAAGATTCTTAAAATGTCACTTGGTGGATAGTTGAACCGTGCAATGGAGTATCTAAAAATGATTGCGCTTCGGAAATAGGAGAGAAATTTGAGTATCTCAGGAGCAGAAGTTGCACTATCAGCATTTTAAATGATTGCGGCTTTGGAAATAGGAGAGAGACTGGAGTATCTCAGGAACAGAAGTTGCACTATCAGTATTCTCTGGCATTTAATGCAGACACATTCCTGTGTTGCAGAAACCAGTTATCCTAATGAAATACGGCACGACATTCTTATACCTTACGTATAGCCGTCAAATATTGCTTTCTGAAATTATAAAGAGGGGGAAGATTTGTACAATATTTTTCTGATCCCATTTTTTACAATTTCATGAAATTGACCATGTCTATATTGGTTTTATTTCCATGGATCTAAATGACATGGTGGATGTTGTATGCTTGTTTCAGAATCTTGGCTCTGCAAGGCTGAGCGTTCTACTTTCTGTCTCATTTGTTTCTACCTTTTAATATTTTATTTCCTCACACTGGTAATATACTCGAGGAAGTATTTTTGTTTTGTTGGTTATCTCTACTCCCATTGACTGTTTCTGTTTGTGCATTTGAAAATTCAAATTTGATCAAAAATTCCATCAACTTATCTTGGACATCTCTGCCCTGTTCTTCTGATATTTGTAGGACAATAATCAGTCTTCGTAATGTGTCTATTTGATGACTGCAGTGAAGTTCACGAGCAAGCATTATTTTCATGTGATGCCATACACCGCGAAAGGAGAATTTTACTGAAGCAAGAGATTGGAAGGATGGTGCTCTTCTTCACTGATCAGCCAAGTTTAATAGCTCCAAATATTCAGGTATATTGTGTGCGTCGCCTGAATCCTGTTTAACCAAAACCTATTCGAACAAGAGACTATCCCGCGCATGTACACCAGGCTGGTTTTTAAGCTCGGTCGGGGACACCTAATGAAGGTAGCTACGGGCAATAACAATGCACCAACCTTACCATATTGAAAAATCAACCACTAGGAGAATATATATCTGCATGTGTTATCTGAATTTGATTGAGAAAAAAATGTTCAGATTGATGTCATAAGGGTAAGGATATTGGAAAACCTGTATAGAATTTGAACATCTGGTTCTGGACGAGAATAGTTCTGAAGATAGCAGTAAACAGGAACCGTAGGGTTTGCAGTGCCAAGTTATCGACTTAAGAATAATTCCTCCATTTCCTTTTCCTTAACGGATTAGGGTTCTTCCATGATAAAGATACATGATCAGGATCCATTATTTTTTGAACTGCATTTAATTTTGTTCATAATATTGGATGCCCACCATTTGTTTAGGCAGCTGCTGGTTAACCAACCAGATATTTTATAATAATGGTGCCTACCATGCTCATCTCTCGACTCCCATGCCTAATCATTTTAATTGGTATAGGCTATTGGTCTTGAAATATCACGCTTTTACGTATCTTAGCGCTAGCAATTTCGTGCCCACTGTTCTTCACGTAGCCAACTCCAAATTTATAGGGAACAAGGTTTAGACTGTGGTTGTGGTTTCTTCAGAAAAAAAGAAAAAAGAAAAACAATAACTTATGGTCCTACTCGCTCTAGTTGGACCATACTTCACTTTTAATACGTGTAAAATTCTGTTCCGTTTAGTATATCATGTTATGGTGTATATATGGTTCAGTTTGGCTCTCTCTTCACTATTCAGACCCAGAAAGTTATTCAGTTCAGTTAAATTCATATTAGAGAGTAGACTGTGCATATTGATCTATTATTAACATTTATTAAATGTGGTTGTTCCAAGTTTGGATGATTACAAATTGGGAGCATGGGACTGTGTTCACTAATTCATTACTAAAGTTAGATGTCAATAGTTGAAACATCTGGATTCCTCCTCTATTGTGGTGTACTGAATCCATTCCGATGCTTGGCTGGGTTATATATATATTCTGCGAAGGAGTGAGCATTTAGAAGAGAGAGATGAGCAAGGAAATGGGGTTCCCATCTCTTGTTAGATACCAATATATGTTAGAGTGACAAAGTTCAATTAAGGTTGATCTGCCTTCATGGTTTGCTTATGATTATATAGACAGATTAGTAACTTTAATCCTCTTTGGTGTTTCTGCAGATGGTATTTTCTGCCTTGGCCTTTGCACAGAGTGAGGTATTGTGGTATTTCCAGCATGTTGGAATAGCTTCATCAAAATCAAAAGCAGCCCGAGTTGTTCCAGTAGAAATTGTAAGGAAATTATATATTTTAAGTGGGTTAGTGGAATACAACTTTGTAGTATGTATTACATCTCTTAGATATAGATCATATCACATCAAAATGCAACCCTTTTAGATGTTTGATTCATGGATGCAGGACGCAAATGATCCAACTATTGGGTTCTTATTGGATGGAATGGACCATCTTTGTTGTCTTGTGCGGAAGTACATTGCAGGTCAGATACCCTTACTAAAGCCAAAAAAAAAAAAAGAAGAACAAAAAAAAATCTATTTCTGTTGATTTACTGTCCATATTAACTTTTCCTTTTCCTTTTCCTTGTTTTAATTTTGATTAATGCTAGTTACTTATTGGTTTCATGAATCATTCATTGACAGGTCCACTAACTATTGAATTGTTAATTCAGTATGCTAAAGCTTGTAATAAATGAATGAATGAATTGTACAAATGATGGCAAATTTCACTGAAGTTTCTATAGGGGGTGTGCCATGGTATACTGCGTAGTATTAGTTCCCAGAGAGGATGTTGTGAACTTAATATGTTTCTCAATACAACAAAATGAACATATGTTGAACTGTGTTGTTCATTTTTCGGATTTTGTGGTACGCTAATCAGCAAATATTTCCATTTTCTCAGCAATTAGAGGCTATGCTTTATCATACCTATCGTCATGTGCTGGTAGAATACGCTTTCTGCTGGGTACACCAGGAATGGTAGCTCTTGACCTGGATGCAACCTTGAAAGGGATTTTCCAGAGGATTCTTCATCATCTAGAAAATATACCAAAGCCTCAGGGTGAAAATATTTCTGTCATCACATGTGATTTATCTGTAAGAATTTATCAGATGGTCTCTTGTTTTAGTTTCCTTTTCCATGCATTGTTACGTGGAATGTTCTTATCTGAATCAAGACAACTAGACTGAAACTTAACTTGTGTTTTACACTGCTAATGAAGAAATCACATATTTGCCAAAATTATTCAATATGTATGTCAAAATAAATGAAATGGAATAAATTGTCTAGTATGTTAGAATGTCTCCTGAATATTATATCACAATAATGTGAAACTGCATGAACTGCCATTTTTTTTGCTGTCATTAATTTATAGATAAAGCAACATGAAGTTATCACGTGCAGTCAAATTCATTTCTATGTTCGTTATATTTTTGCTGTTTTTTATTGCTTCTTGGCAAACTTGGCCCTTTTCTCAAAACAACATTTGGATCATAATGTAGAGGTAATACACAATACTGTAAGGGAGACTTGTTGGAGTCTCGTGATATAATATGTAATTTTCTGTGTTGGTGTCCGTAGTTGTATCTTCTATTTTTGCTAGCTCCATTGGTATTCCCTCAAGTTGATTGTAAAATTTTGAAGGTTTTTTCCTTTGTTATTGTCTGCATGCTGGAGATACTGAGTAGTATAATTTCAACTTTAATTGACCTTCCAACATGCTGCTTAATGTATTAAATGGCATGTTATTTTTGTTGTGTTTTGAGAAAAATCTTGATGTATTTTCTCCACCACCACCCCAACCACCCCCTTTCCCCTTTTTGCAGTTTTTCTGCTGTTGGGTGTTTATCATCAAATTTTCCAACTGTGAATCATTTTTTTAACATTCAGGAGTTACGGAAGGATTGGTTATCAGTGTTGATAATTGTGACTTCTTCTCGGTCATCTATTAACATTAGACATTTGGAGAAGGCTACAGTATCTACTGGAAAAGAAGGCTTACTATCAGAAGGAAATGCTGCATACAACTGGTCCAGGTGTTCTTTCTTACTATGACAAGGCTTAAATTTCTTGTTCTGTAATCTTCTCATGACTTTACTCATAGTTTCTTTATTGACTTTGTTTTCCGAGTTTATTATGGATGTGCAATTGTTTATAGAAACTTGTGCTTGTTCTTAATCTTAAGATCAAGACGGATCCAATGATTGCAAAATTTTGTTTGTGAAATTCCAGTATTGAACCTTGTCAGTTATTATCTGATTCTGTGTGCACCTGTCAACTCCACTTAGCTAGTAGACATGTTATTGATAGTTTAACATGTTTCTGATGGCATCCATCCTTATTACTATGGAGATGACATTTTGAATCACGGGATTGATCTCCCAATTTTTGGCAGTTTATAGAAATTTGTTGGTTAACTGTTGCATTGGATAAATAAGCTTTCATTCTTTACAATCAGAAACCCTAGAGAAGTTTTAATTTATGCCTTACTTCGACGGATGTATTTACTGATTATCATGCATTACTAATCTTAACCATCTCTGCTAATTATAATAGTTATGTCACAATTTTCTTTGCTGTCTAAGCAATTTTCTGAAGATTTGGGTTCCAAAAGTTCTTCTGCTCTCAAATGGGCTAGGCTTTGTTCATCACTGTAGCTAATGAGTTTTGTATTGAGACAGATGTGTAGATGAACTTGAAAATCAGTTGTCAAAATATGGGAGTCTGAAGAAACTTTACTTCTATCACCAGCAGCTTACAACTGTAAGTTAGGATGACATAATCTTCAGTTATCACATATGTTCTTTGACTCTAATTTGAAATGATAATATAGGTTTTTCGGAACACCATGTTTGGGCCTGAAGGTCGTCCCCAACATTGTTGTGCATGGCTTGGTGTTGCTAGCAGTTTTCCTGAATGTGCTTCGTCAGTTGTTCCAGAAGAGGTAATTGATGATTGATTTAAAACTATTTACTGAAATGCTCCTACCTGGCCCATAAACCTGAGTCACTTGCAAATGCTTATACCATGGTCCGTAAACCATGTATTGACGTTCTTCATAACTGAATATTTTACAATGGAAATATTTTGCATTCTAGCACTCCCTACAGAACCTATACAATAGGTTGAAAATGGGAAGAAAAATGAACTTCTGAGAGAATTCTGTTTGATTAGGATATACTTTATTCCTTAAATTTTGATACTTCATCCTTGGCAGGAGAACTTGAAACTCGATTACTGAAACATGTTACCTTTGTTATGATTGTTCCATGCACAACTGACTTCCTCCTTGGTTATGTCACCCCTAAATCAGAACAAATGCTCCCATTTACTTTTCAGACTTCCTATTATTGTACAGGTTTCATTAAACTTTTAATGAAGTCCAACACCCTTTACTCAATCTGTAAGCGACAATACCTTTCATTTTCACCAGCTTCTCAGTCATAAGATCACCTGCAGTGAAATTTCTTTAACCATAGCTCAGTGAATGTTAATTTTTGTTTGAGTGCTGATTCTGTAATTTATTGGACATTATCTTCAACATTTTACCTGCAATAACACCATGGTCTATTGGCCAAAGAAATAACTTCAACTTCTTCATGACACAGGTGACTAAAATTGGTCGCGATGCAGTTCTATATGTTGAATCCCTGGTTGAATCCATCATGGGAGGACTGGAAGGTTTAATTAATATTCTTGACTCGGAAGGAGGATTTGGCTCTCTGGAGACGCAGGTTGGTATTCTATCTCATTCTATTGAGATTAGGATCTAGTCAAGTCCGTCATATACTATTTTAACTAATTTATGAAATTTCAGCTTCTTCCTGAACAAGCAGCAAATCTCATGAATTTGACATCAAGAATATCTGTTCCTTCAGCAAAATCCCCAAAAGTGGCATTTGGTTTTCAATTACCAGGCTATGAGAGCTATCCTGAAAATGATAATTCTATCAAAATGTAAGTCATTCTCAGCTAATTATGCAATTTGGTTTTGCACTGTAGAATACAAATACTTGGAATTCAAGTTTCTCAATGTATGAATATTAATCTGGTTGTCTAATTTGATGACAGGCTAGAAGCTGCAATGCAGAGGTTGACAAATCTTTGTTCAATCATGAATGACATGGAACCTATCTGTGTTCTTAACCACGTCTTTGTACTAAGGGAGGTAAATGACTGTCATCTCTCTGCGCCATTTATGGAATGTGGATAAAAGAGTTTAAGAATAATAAATTATAAAAAAACCTGATGAACAGTGGATTTAATTGCATGGGAACTTATTTCTTATTGTCATGTAAAGGTTGATCTTAGGCTATCTTTCGCATGGCAAAGGTTCACAAGGCAATCTTTACCAGTGCTAGCTAGTGGCGAACTATTGATATTCCACTGAACTCTTGTTTACTGTGATGTAGTACATGAGGGACTGTATCCTTGGGAACTTCAAGAGGAGGTTGCTCACTGTTCTGAAAACTGATAATGATCTTCAACGGCCTTCTTTGCTAGAATCACTTATTCGCAGACATACTGCTATTGTCCATCTAGCTGAGCAACACATTAGCATGGACCTGACCCAGGGTATTCGGGAAATTTTACTTACAGAGACCTTCTGTGGGCCGGTGTCTTCTTTACACTTGTTTGAGAAACCAGCAGAGCAGCACACTGGATCAGCTACTGAAGCCGTGTGCAACTGGTATGTTGAAAACATTATCAAGGATGTCTCTGGTGCCGGTATCCTCTTTGCACCATTGCACAGATGCTTCAAGAGCACTAGACCTGTTGGCGGGTATTTTGCCCAGTCAGTGACTGATCTTAGGGAATTGAAAGCCTTTGTTCGTATTTTTGGTACCTATGGAGTTGACAGGTTGGACAGAATGATGAAAGAGCACACAGCTGCACTCCTCAATTGCATCGACACCTCATTGCGGGCAAATCGTGAGAATTTGGAGGCAGTTGCTGGAAGCATGCATTCTGGGGACAGAATAGAAACAGAATCAAATATTAAGCAGATTGTTGATATGGACACAATGGTTGGGTTCTGTATTCAGGCAGGACAGGCAATTGCTTTTGATTCCCTTTTAGCAGAAGCTGCTGGTTCAGTGCTTGAAGAAGGTGGACCTTTGGTCCATTCACTGCTAGCAGGCGTTGCTAAACATTTACCTAATGAAATACCTCAGAAGAAAGAGTTTCGGAGGATGAGAAGAGTGGCAAACGGCGTTAATGTAGTTGGAGACCATGATTCTGAGTGGGTTCGATCAATATTGGAAGAAGTGGGGGGTGCAAGTGA
>CAIGRN010179543.1:0-12214 GCA_903798345.1 Fraxinus anomala
ATAATTTTATTTATACAATAATATGAGCCAAATCGGAACAAATCGCGACCCGCATGGACTCGATCCGGATGGTTTAGGGGCGAGCTTGAGTTGTAGTCCAAAATTTGTGGGCCGACCCAGAACCTGTAGCGGGCTGACTTTTTTTTTTTCGCGCGGGCCGTTACCGAGCTCATATGTTGGCGACCCGACCCGACCCGAACCACCCGAATTAACACCTTTAATCCTATAACTATCTCTCAATATTTCATAATACAAATTTAATTTATTGTACAAGATATATTAATACATCTCTCTATCTTAGTATTATCCATAAATCAATTAATTGATATGTAGACAATTGAAAGTAATTAAGCGCGCACAAGAAATAAATAACACATATTCAAGTAACATGAAGTTTTGAATTTTAAAAAATAACGAAAACCCTAAACTACATCATCATCCTTACAAAAATGTATCCACCCACCCATAATTTCGGAATTAAACAAATAAAGGTTAAAAGACATCACTGAGTGAAATATAATGAACAAGATAAATATTACTCCGAGCTATTGTAGTTTTTCGGCACACAAATCCCAATAATAGTTCTTCGTCTCCGTCAATACTTATTGTAGATCTACCGATAATTTGTTTACGATTAAATGCCAAAATCTGTTGCTGGGTTGTCAGTGAATTTGCACTCAAGATTTCTTCTTAATTTTTTTTCCTTCCTTTTTCTCCACCTCTTTCTCTCTTTTTATGCCTCCAGAATTTTATTCTTCATCGACTTCCCAGCTGCCAGCCTCCTATTCCCAGGAATCTTTCTCCAATTCAATCACTTAATTTCTGGCCATATCATGTCATAATTGCACACATGCCATCATTCTTTAAGAAAAAGCAATTCAATCCTTGTATGCACTTTATTGTATTATCCAAATCTTTCTTTGTTTCCATTCAAGTTCTTCAATTTCTAAAGTTAGAATTTGATCCCAATATTGCAGATTTTGTTTAGATATCATCCTTCGTGATCAATACTCACTCTGATCCCATGTTTTCTCCTTACATAATAATTAAAAAATAAAAAATAAAAAAATAAAACATCAACCTCATAATAATACTCCCAAAAGCCACTTTTAGTAGCTTAGACAAGTGTAAATTTTCACTTATCAAATACTCCCAAAGTTGAACCTTAGTTCGTCCTTGAATAAAGAATAGTAGACACTTAACTTAGTCTAAGCAAATATACTTAACTCGACAAAAGTAATACAATATTTCCTTAAAGTATATATCTAAATCTCAAAATTTAAATCGATTAATGAAGCACAAAAATAAAAAATTATTACATAACTCCATATATCATATACCTAACTTTTTAGTATGCGCGTGTGTTGATCATTCTCAATTTCACCGATGCTACTTGAATCGATTATGTATTTCAATTTCCGAACAACCAATATCAAATCCAAATTATGTAAATATACTCTCTCGTTACTTGTGTTACTCTCTTTATTTTTTCAATTTCTTTTTCCCGAATGTAACCAAGCGATATTGAGTTTATTTTCACAATCGACTCAACTATATTTCTCTAGCTCTTACTTTATGACCAAGACTTAGCCAGAAAGTAGTTAATCTTTTGTTTCATTCATATGTTTTTATNCTTTATTTTTTCAATTTCTTTTTCCCGAATGTAACCAAGCGATATTGAGTTTATTTTCACAATCGACTCAACTATATTTCTCTAGCTCTTACTTTATGACCAAGACTTAGCCAGAAAGTAGTTAATCTTTTGTTTCATTCATATGTTTTTATCGTATTTATTCATGAAAATAAGAAAACACACATAAAGTAGTGCGTCTTTTGTTTAATTCACCTGCTTTTATCATATTTACTCACTAAAATAAGAAAACACGGATATTATTTTTATATTTTTGGACAAATTGTAGCTGCGATCCCAAACTTTTCATTTTATTGCACAATATGCTTAAACCTTTTATTTGTATCAGCCATTGTCCCAAACCTTTCATTTCATTGTAGTTGGAGGACAAATGGATGATTTTCATCCAGTTGAACGTCACTGACCAAAAAAAATAAAAAAAGATTGACCTCCTTTGACCAATTTTTGTTTGTTTATTTAATTTTGTAATTTTTTTTATTTGAAAAAAAAAGTAAAGTTAGAATTTTGAATAATATAAATTTTTTAATTTGAAAAAATGTAAAGATACAATTTTGAATAATTTAATTGTTTTATATGGAAAAATGTAAAGTCACAATTTTGCTTTTTTAAAATTGGTCAAAATTATTCAATTTTTGGGTCAACTGAATAAAACCGTCCATTTGTCTTTCTATTGGAACAAAATGAGGTTTGAAACGCTAGTTGGTACAAATGAAATATTCAAGTATAATTTGTAATAAAGTGAAAGGTTTGGAACGCAATTGCATTTTTCCCCATATTTCTTTTTCTTCTTACATGTAGGTTGCTATTTCACTAGGCATTGATAATATCACGTCAGGATGCTTCTTTATACTATTTCTTCTCTCTATTCTAGGGTAGGTAGCACTTCTCTACATCAATATTTGAATTGTATGATTACCGATGCATGCCGCTTCTTCTTACACTTTTAACTCATTCTCCTTGAACTAGTATGTCTCTTATTGGGTCAAGAAAAAAGATTGAAAAATAATCAACAGAGTTGGCTTTGAATGGATCAAATCACCCCAAACTTATTTCTCATTGAATTTTCATATGGTTCTATCTGGTGTCATTATTGAAATAACACTTTTTAATATTTTTTAAAAAATTCTAAGGTAGCTAACTTATACAACTCAACTCATAGTTACCCATAAGTGTAATCAAGAATGATTATGTGTCAGCACTGCGTGATTCAAATTTTTATCATAGATATGAACAATATCATAGTTGTAAATGAATCACTTTGTTCCCGTTAAGTTAAAACGCAATCATGTAGATATTAACACGAAAATAAATTACTATTATTTTCAAAAGCATGCAAAAACACGGATTAAGTTATGAGAAAACCACATAATAGCATATTCCATCCCTAAAATAAATTTTTACACCGTATCCAATGTGAACAATAAAAGTAAAAAGAAATGATTTTACTAGACTTCCGTGGAGTGGAGTGGAGTTGTAGTTTAGCTGGCACTTTTATTCATCCGTGGAATGGAATGTGGTGGTGGGTCTTGAGGTTGGTTGAGATATCATTGGAGCATCAGTATTTCTTCTTGATTGAAACGCTGCCGTTCGTCCATAGTACACACATGGTAGCATTCTAGGTATTGAGAGTGACATAGATAGCATCATGTCCATCCTGCAACTGTTTAATTTCTCTATTGTGCTCGTTAGGTTATCCGTATGGATCTCAACATGGGGCCAAGTTGACAAGTCCTCGATAATTAATCTTTGGTAGGAGTAATAGTGCTTGTAGGTCAACATGTACCTCTTCCTATTTCTGAATGTCCTCTTCATCCTACTAATCAGGCATCTCTCCTATAGCCTTTATCTTGCCACTTGTTCAAATGATCTTCTAGTTGTTGTACGGCACAAAATGAGTGTACATTTATTTTCTGCCTCTTATAGAATCATTGGTAATCGATCTCTCTTGGAAAGGGTTAAAATGAGACTCGAGAATAGTAGATTAATTTGACTTCTCAGATACATGGTAACATTCTAAAATTTGGGTGAGGCACAAAATTAAGTTGTGTCCCATGACAACACTACAACAAAAATGGTCCTTCACAACGTTCAAAAAAGTTACAAAAGATATTTTGCAACCTTTGTACGTATGTTGCAGAATTCAGTGTTGTCGTAGAGTAAAAAGATACGACAACGTTTATACACCGTTGTAAAAGGTCAAATCCAAACGTTACCATTTAGTTTTTGGAACGTTTTAAAAATGTTGCGGAAAGTAAGTTGCAACGTTTAATAAATATAGAAACTTTTGTGTCCATTTTTCGCAACGTTTCAAAAACGTTGTTATTAATATTTTTGCAACATTTTTGGAACATTGCATTTTAACGGATTTGTAACATTTTTCTGAGTGTTGTCTTAGCAACGTTTTGTTGAATGTTATTGTTACTTTTGTTTTCAAATTTTCGCAACTTTTTTAAATGTTGTCGTTTCTCTTTTGCAACATTTTATGAATGTTGTGTTAACCTATTTATAAATTATGTTCACCTTTTCGTACCATTTGTTCAACGTTGTCATTTTTTTGCCCTTAGTTTTTGCAACATTTACAAACGTTGCCCTATGTCTTCCTTTTTTTTTTTTTTCATAATCGTCCCTTTTATATTTTTATAAAAACCAATATACTTAAATACATTTTTATATTTTTATAGTAAAATACGCAAATTAAACAACATAATTAAAGACTTTTTGTTTACGCATCAAATTGAAATTAAAATTTCATTTTTCAACGTTCAAACCAAACAAAATAGACATAATCATCTATAATAAAATCCATACAATATAGATAATGTCATCTACTGATAACAAAATCCAAGCAAAAAAACCTCCCCCATCTTACATGTAGGAAAGTATATGAGAATGGCATCTGGGAGTCTTTGAATTGCTGACTTCTAAAATATCATCTATAATGTTCACAGCATATTTGACACATAGCATTTCTGGTTGAGAAAGAAAATGCTAACAACCATGGTAAAGTCCAATATGATATATATCGTTATGCTTTGCATGATTCTATAAATATTCTAACATTTTCAATGCATCATTTCATGTTTGCATCTTCCGTATGGATGAGCTCAATTATGAAAACGCCTACAATTTTTATAAGAAAACTAGATGTGTTCAAAATGTCATAGATATGCCGACCAGTATTAACAGTCTAAAGATCATTATTCTTCAATTAACTTTTGCCAACACAAAAGTGCCCATGAATTTTGCTATGAACAGAAACCATAACTCGTTTTCTCCATGAATCATCCTTGTTTCAATTGATCCTAAGGTGCAAGGATCGTATGTTACCATGATGGGCATCCCTTTCCCAAACAGAAAGAAAGAAAACGACTAAAAAAGTTCCAAGAAAATGAATATCTGATATCATCAGCATTCAGTAATTTTTGGTTCATACTTAAATCCTCGCAGCCATAATTATTTTAGTAGACTTAAAACGTCAGATTCACTTTCAATCAGGTCCAATCAAGATCACTGTAAGGTCAGGTGGTTCACTTGAGTTGCTCAACCATCCCTTAGCCCGGTGCTTGATCGTGACTCTTTTTACAGAACCGCCACTGTGCCAGGGACCAAGGCAACTCACTGAGAGTTTCATCAATCATTTGAACAAGTTTACTTCTTTGTCAGGAATTAAAACCTCCCATCTCTCCTTTAGAGACTTGGCATTGCATGAGGTTTTGTCAATGGACATGGCTTTTGCAGTCCTTGACAGTGAGCATACTCTCAAGTTTCTATGTAGGTGCCTGCAGCATGTCCTTCATGTCTCACCCTTCGATGCCAAGTAGTTAATTTTGATTTCTGCAGAAGAAAGCGAAGCACTGTTATTAAACGACAGTGAGCAATTTCTGTTCCATAAAATCTCGACTCTATAAATACAAGCATCCCATTCTGATCAGCAAGCCTTAGAAATAACATCGAGTTCTGTCAAATAGTCAAAATGCCAATCACTTAAATTACTTCTCCATCTAACAGTGCATAACAAGAATGATACTGGCAGCTTCGCTTTTTCTATAGGTTTATGGGGAAATGAGTACCATTTAATTTCCCCTAGTCAATATCTCAATACAAACTTCAATCGTAGTTTATAAAGCCTCATGACAGAACACACTTAACAGTCTGACCACAAAGTGATACTAGGTAAATTAAAATGAGTTCCCCGCATATGAAGTAAATTTGATGAACTCTTGAGACATTCCATAGCTGCAATTCATTCGTTTAGCAATCCCAGTCGATAAGAAAGTCCCATCTGAAAACAACTTAGAGTGTGTTTGAGCTCCATTTTTTGAAAATATAGATTTTATTATAGTAATTTTTGGAAAATGTGTGACTAAAAAGTAGTGAAAAGTTTTGGATTTATGTGTAAAATTGTTTTATTTGAAAAAATATGTGATCAAAAAAGAGTTTAGGAAAAAATGAGTTTTTATAGAATGGAGGTGAAACATGGGCTTGACTATTAACTGTTCCAGAAAACAAATTGCTCGTGACACCATGCAACATTTAAGGGGATACAATGAGATTGCACAGATCTGCAAGAAAAGAAAGGATGAAGAATGTTAAATAAAAGTGAAAACCAATGCCATGGGCCTCCTTCATCACCCACTATATCAATTTGACATAATCTTATACCGGACAACTGCACATCCATTAATTGAACACAAATTTTCAGGGAGGCCAAAAAGTGTAATTGTATTTAGATGCAAAACATAATAAAATAATTAATAGTCAATAACATTATAACATGTACTGGACTGGGAAAAACGAAATCATCAATCAAATATTAAAAGATAAATAAATAAAAAATTGCACTGTATACGCAAAGGAGAAGGCATGCAATGGAGAGGATCAGCGGCCCTCTCCATCCCCACCCCAATCCCAACTTACAGGGAGGCGGGGCGTGGATCCCCATTCTCATCCTGTTTCTCCATCTTCAATTATTATTTTATTTTTAGTTTTTTTGTTTAATACTGCAATTTAAAAACATAAAAAATACATATTTTTCAACTAGCATATTAGAGTATTACACAACTTAGGTTTTGCAATTTATTTAGGGCAAATGTTCAGATTGGTTTAGGCAAAGAATTTTGCTTCATTTTTTATTTTTTTAAAATTAAAAGTTATATTAAAATTTAAAACAAAATTACATAAATTTTGTATATTCATATTATACTTAAAAAAATTAGTAGTATAAATAACTTTCAAGGCGGGGACCGTGTTCCTCGTCCCCGAAGTGGGGCAAGGATTTTGCCCTGGCACCACAACCCGACTAACCAGGAATCCCCAGCCCATTAGACGTGGGGCAATTGAGTGACAAGGTTTTTCTTTCCATCCCTATTTTTGAGTGACAAGGTTTTTGTGTGCATTACAGCAGAAATAAGATTTTCTAGAGCAATTATACTAATGCCCTTTAAGTAACTGGCTAATACAGTAACACAATTACAAAAACCTCATTTGACAATTGTTTTGAATAACAGATTCTTCCTAGAATGAAATTTTTTGACGAAAAACTTAAAGAATTAAATCTAGATCTGTTAATGCATAAAAGAAAATTTCAGGGTCTTGGGTAAGAAAATGCATATATATCCCAGTCAAGCATGACCAACACTTACATAAAAATCTTTGATTTGGAGGTCTCTATATAATTAATTTCAAAATTAAGTATATGCAGTTTTCACCAACAAAGATTTTGGTGCATGCCTGATCAGGAATTTGACATCAACCATATTTCTACTTTCGCAGAGGTCGTCTGCACTGTACAACGAATGCAGGTTTCCATATTCACCTTCACTGCTCATGGTGCTTCACTTTTTGAAAGCGTCCCTGATTTTCCATTCCCTGTCTTCCATTAATTTTCTACTACACCAGCAATTTGACTGGACTGTTCAGCTGTATGGTTAGTGTGCAAACTCAATAGATTGCAAAGTTGAATCCTCACAAAATGTATTTCCTACATTATCATGCAATTTATCTAGTATTCTCCATGTTACAGCATCTGGGGTCAACCCATTCTTTCTCATTTCACCCACAATCTGATAAGCTTCTCTCTTCAAACCCAACTTGCAAGCATTGTCAATGACAATGTTGTAATTTACATTATTGAGAGTAACACCACAATCTGCCAATTCATATAGGAAGTCAGAAGCCTCATTAAATTTTCCTGAGCGGCAAAGCCCTTTAAGTACTGCGGCATAAACAAAATTGTCATGAACTCCAGAATGCCAAATGACCTCCTCCCAAAATCTTTTAGCCTGATCTATCCTGTGAGAATCACATAGCCCCTCAATGACAATAGTATGAGTAGTGCAATCAGCAAACACTCCACTAGAGACCATATTATCAAAAACTTCCATAGCTTCATTTGCCAGGCCTAGTTTGAACAATCCACGAAGAACTGCATTATATGTAACAACATTAGGGGATAAACCATTCTCTGGCATGACTTTATACAAAAAATTGCGAGCTTCTTCCACCTTTCCTACATTTAACAATCCACAAATAATAGTTGTGAAAGTCACCCTATCTGGCGCACAAAACTTCCCTGACATCATCTCGCGAAGAACCTGTAAAGCTTCTACAACTCTTCCCATTTTACAAAATCCATTTAAAACAGTATTGAGGGTAAAGATATCTGGCTGGCATTGTGCTTGATACATAGAAACAAGTACATTGAGGAGCTCAGTTGGGTTACTCATAAGACAAAGAGCCCTCAAAAATATATTGTATATCCTAGTCCTGCAAACATGTTCCTTGCTCAACATCATATTTACAACGCCTTTTGCTTTAGTAATATCAGATTCATAACAAAGACCTTCAACTAATATCTTATAAGTGAACTCCGACGGTAAGTACCCGAACTCAATCCCTTCTTCCAACAACTGATAAGCCCTTAAGCAATCACCCTCCTTGCATAGACCATGTACAATTGAATTATATGATGACAAGCTTGGCGTAAACCCTCTCTTTCTCATCATATAAACAATCCTTGCAGCTCCATTGCACCTCCCAAATGTACACAGTGAATCAATCAGTTTCCCATAAGCAAATTCTTCTACAACATTCTTCCCTTGCGGCATATCTTCTGCAATTTTAAATGTTTCATGGAACAACCCTTCTCTACATAAAGAATCAATAACATTACAAAAGGCCGCATTGTTAACATGGATATCCTCCTCAGTTTTCATAACATCCCAAAGCCTTCTCATCAATTCTTTTCCATATTCAAACTCCCTTTTCCGCAAAATTCCACGAATCAGAACACTGTAAGTGAGTGCATTGCACCTCACTCCATACTCGGACATTTCATCGAACAGCTTCTGAGCAGCACCCATGTCCCCAACTTTAGAATACCCATTAATTAAAGTAGTGTAAGAAACATCGTTGGGAAGGTGACCTCTGCTTATCATATGATAAAACAGCGAATGGGCTTCACGCAGTCTCTCCAAATTGCAAAACTGATCAATCAGCCGGTTAAAATTCATCAAAGAAGGGATAAAATTAGGCTTATCATCAATCAACGCCCGAATGACGCGCAATGTACAATATGGCTCCCGCGCATCTAGCAAGCGTGCAATTAAAACATTGCAAGTCCGCTCATCTGGGGTGCAACGAGAGTCAATAAAAAGAAGAAGACGATTGTGGGCTTCGGAGAATCGGCCTGATTCGCAGAATGCGTGTATAATGCTGCTGATATTGAGTGAGTCCGGCCGGAACCCACGTACAGCGAGGTCGTGGAGGAGGTCGAGGGCGGCGTCCACGTCATGGTAGACGGTGCACAGCTTGTGGATACGGCCTGTCCAATATTTTCTGTCGATTATGGGAGTGATATTATCGGTGGATTTTTCTTCTGACGGTTGTGCAAAATTGCTGAATTCATGTTTAGTGTTTTGGAGGAGTGGGTGGGGCTTTGTTGAGAAATATGCAAGAAATGGAGCAATTTTCCCGGCACTGGGACAAGGGAGGATTTTACGTAGACACATTTGAGGGTTCGTATATTTGATTTCAGTATTTTCAATGTTCCGTAGAGAAGGGCAGCGGAGGCCAAATGACTTTTCCCCCTCATTTTCTTTTAGCGCCCATTCGATTTAGTAATGGCAATCGAGCCGAGCGACTCGTTGATTCTGTCGCTCGGCTCCTAAAAAATGAGCCACGAGCCATTCGGGCTTGTCTTGTAGGCTCGGTTCATTTTTTACAAGCGACTCGTCCAAATTTTTTTTTCTTCAAAGGCTAACTATATATATATGGGCGAGCTCGTGGGCCGCGCCGAGCTCGAACCTCGTGCTTAGTCGGCTCGGTTCATTGCCATCACTAATTTGATTGCAAAGAAAAAATGAGTGACAAGAAAATAAATTTTAGGGAATTGAATTGTTTAGAAATTATTTTATTGAAAATTGTAATTAATTGTGTTTGATTGGTATAATTTTCTACCATTCGTTTGACTTTATTTTGCATGAAAATTGTCAATAAAAGTGATAAATTTTTTTACCATTGTATCTATAATTTTTTCCCATTGTATCTATAATTTTCCATTTTTCATGAAAAATAATGGCCTATCAAACAGGCCCTAAAGTTTATTTAAAATTTTAGGGAATTGAATTGTTTAGAAATTATTTTATTGAAAATTGTAATTAATTGTGTTTGATTGGTATAATTTTCTACCATTCGTTTGACTTTATTTTGCATGAAAATTGTCAATAAAAGTGATAAATTTTTTTACCATAGTATCTAGAATTTTTTTTGCTTAAAAAAAAAAAAAAGAAAAAACTGAATGATGAGAATTGATTTTCCATAAAACCAAGGAATTGGTAAGTACGTGAGCCAAAGGTGGAAAAATTTCCCTATAAAAAATAAAGTGCATCAAACAAGAAAAAAGTGAAAGTTGAAATTTATTTTTCATTTTCCATGGAAAAAAATGGCCTATCAAATAGGCGCTTATAGATCATTACAAAAATTACTTTTGAGTTAAAAGGAAAATTTTACTTTTTCCCGTTCTTGGACAAATGATTATTATTTGTCCAAAAATACGTTTTTCACATTTTTTTTTTTAAAAAGGAACAAGCTTGATCCAAGATTTTTGTGTAGAGAAAGTAAAAAAAAAAAAAAAAAAATGTTTACGATGATATTAAGAAAGTAAGTGATTTGGCGACATTTGTAGAGGAATAACTCATTCACATAAATGGCTTGGCATATCATGTTATTTGAGTTTTACGTGTATGCACTTGATAAGTTATGAATGATATTTTATTGAAAATTGTAATTAATTGTGTTTGATTGGTATAATTTTCTACCATTCGTTTGACTTTATTTTGCATGAAAATTGTCAATAAAAGTGATAAATTTTTTTACCATTGTATCTAGAATTTTTTTCGCTTTAAAAAAAAAACTGAATGGTGAGAATTGATTTTCCATAAAACCAAGGATTTGTAAGCACATGAGCCAAAGGTGGAAAAATTTTCCTATAAAAAATAAAGTGCATCAAACAAGACAAAAGTGAAAGTTGAAATTTATTTTTTATTTTTCATGAAAAAAAATGGCCTATCAAATAGGCGCTTATAGATCATTACAAAAATTACTTTTGAGTTAAAAGGAAATTTTTACTTTTTCCCGTTCTTGGACAAATGATTATTATTTGTCCAAAAATACGTTTTTCACATTTTTTTTTGTTAAAAAGGAACAAGCTTGATCCAAGATTTTTGTGTAGAGAAGGTAAAAAAATGTTTACGATGATATTAAGAAAGTAAGTGATTTGGCGACATTTGTAGAGGAATAACTCATTCACATAAATGGCTTGGCATATCATGTTATTTGAGTTTTACGTGTATGCACTTGATAAGTTATGAATGTAATGTTTTGTTCGATATAAGCATTGAAAGCTTGGTGATTCAAATGAGGTTTTACAAGACCAAAAATCACATTTGTGAATTCTATAGTCTAGATAAATTTAAAACTAATTTTAATTTAATTATTATGACTTTGGATAGACGGCAATCAAAACATCTAATAGTCAGTCTATATTTGTTCTGACTGATACGTGCAGGTTGATACAATGTTCGTGTAGTTAAAGTGAGTACATGTTTTGATTCACAGATTGTAACACGAACACTAGATATAACGTAATAAACTCCAAAGAGAAATATGCACCAGTTGTTCTCGTGAATCAAACAATCCACTAATTAATTGACTAAAATACAATAGAACCAAAATCTAAATAACCAAAAAAACTCCATTTGTATCAAAAGAACCAAAAATTAACTTTGGTGTGCAACAAATACAAAATAAAGTCCAGGAGACTAAAATTGTGTTTCAATTTTGTGTCTATTTTTATTCTTTAAGAAAATAGAGTTTTAAAAAAATTGCTAGTTGTTGACTATAAAATTACAATAAAAAAATATCTCTTATCTAGTCAGGATTTGCTCTTATACCTTCTAATTATGATGCTCAACCAGAAGCAAGAGAGAAGATGGTTATTTGATAGTGAGATATTTGAATTTATATATTATTATTCCCTCTCGAGGAAATACGTGTGGATAGCCT
>CAIGRN010179550.1:0-11037 GCA_903798345.1 Fraxinus anomala
ATTCCTTCTCAAATTGGAGAAATCCACAAATTATTGTACATTAGATTCATACGCTACTGAATGAACAAGCTATCCTTTAACCTCCATTTCTGTTTAAGAATGTATTTTAGAATAGTAAATTGATGAAAAATGTGTGCTCAAAAAATAAAGAAAAGTTTTGAATTTGTGTGTAATAATATTTTAATCAAGAATGTGTGATTGAAAAAAAGAGAAAAAAAAGTATTTTGAAAATAATGAGGATCAGAAAATGGTGATATTTTGACTGATTAGGTAGGTTTTGGATGGGTTTTGGGGGCAGGATTTGTACAGAAACTTATTGGGAAAATTACCTACAACCTTACGGTTAAAGATTAGTGGACCTCTAAAAATGGCTCCGACACGTGGCCAACATAATAAGTCTACAAGAATGCTCAGTCATCCACACGGTAGCACGATGTTAGTCACTTGTGGCCTTTTATGGTGGGGATGGAAGCGATCGCGAGCACTCTGACGGTCAAGTCAGTATTTCAGTCAATCGAGAAGAAGTATCCGACGTTGAAGTAGTCATCGGGACGTGGTTGAGCATATGCGTAAATATAGTGAAAGGCTCCTTAGAATCAAAAGACCAGAATATAAAAGTTAGAAAAATGGGAATCCCTCACTTATCATAGTGTGGGGGTATTTATACTAGAAAAAAGAAGAGGAGAACCATTGGATTGGGAGAGACATGGCTTTGGATCCCGGATGGGTCAAACTTTCATAGGCGTCAATCTGTCAATCCATAGGTTGGTGGGCATTAAATGATTTCTGACATAACAACTGAGTTGACCATTTGTAGCATGCCACATGTCCCATCAATCAGTCAGGGACTTGACTTCGAAGAGATCTCATAAAAGATCTTGGTAGGTAGATTGTAAAGTATAATGAATGTAGAGTGCGGGTCTTTGCATCCGCCGTGAACGGCGGATGAGATCGGCTCTCCTACCAAGTGGGCAATAATGATTCAGTTCGGAGTAATGGATCAGCTCCACTGACATAAATTCAGTTCGTTTGTTACGTGGGCGCATGAATTCAATTTGGCTACCACGGGGTGCACGAAATCAGTTCGGGTAACATGTGGCTGATGATCTGGATAGACACGTGGAGAGCCTCTAAAGGCTCGTAACAATTAGTTTTCGTAAACAATTGGGCTTGGTTTGAAACTCAAATTTCAAGTGATAAATAAAATTATTGTACTTAATAAAAAATTAATTAAATCCAGTAACTTCATTTTCAAAGTCTATCATTTTTCCTCATCCCTTTCTCTCTCTATATCTCCATTCTCTCTCTATCGCCCAACCACCTGCCTTGCCCATCACCCTTTCTCTACTGCTGTCATCACCCCTCTATCGAGACCTCAGGCGACAAACTTCATTCCTCCACCACTCTTCATTCTCTCTCTTTACCCACATACCCGCTTCATCCTTCACCCATCTCCAGCATTAGCAGTCACGACAAAGTTTCTCGTTGTGCCGATGTTGCAGCAACGCTCGCTGCTACTTGCAGCACCAGCAGTGGCAAGAAGCTTTTCACAGCAGCAGCGATAGCGAGAAGCTTTGCCATCGACGACATTGCTTCAAGCTAGGTTATTTTTTCGTTTCACGAAGTTGTTGTTATGATCTACTTCATATTAATGTTGTTTCACGAAGATACTGTTTCGATCTTTCCAAGATGCAGTGAAACCCAATCGTTGTGTATGCAGGTGGACGAACGCTGCTTCCTAGTAGTAGTGTGTGCAATGGTAGGTTACAGTAAGGTGGTGCTAGTGATGCTATTTGTGTGAGACATTGTGTACGGTGGTAGGTTGTGGATCTGTCGAGAATGGTTTATGATGTGAACCCAATCAAGAAAGATCTTGGGAACCCACGAATAAGATGGAACAAATCCAAGAAAGCTAGAGTCACGTCGTGCAAAGATCAACCGACCCATTATTCGACCCGTACCAAGAACCATGATTACCGGTAAGAAATCCGACCCGTTGATTACTCAAAACAAGAACCGTACAGTGGGAAGGCCACAAAAGGACTGTGATCTCCTTTTGATAAGTTCAAATTAGATCTTTAAACCACCAAGAAATTGAAGAAATAAATCTCACCAAATTGTATAAACTCTCAATAATAGTGTCTGAACTATTTTTAATACAAGGAAATAATGAGGTATTTATATGAAACCTCTAAAAACCCTAAATGCATGAAAATAATACTCAAATATTGTAAAAGATGCTAAAGATTTAGAATTCTAAGGAAAGTGGGAAACTGCCAAAAACTAAAAAGTCGTGCCCAAATTTGTGCCATGCGGCCACATGGGCAAGAAAATTTGCCCCTGCTACTTTCGGGATGTAGCCATGAGGTCGCATGGCTTGTAGAACCATGCGGCCACATGGTTCTCCAATTTGTTCCCCAACTTCGGTTCTTGATTCCAATGCTTTCCAACTCGTTCTGGCTCTCAACTCCAACACGAAACTTGGCCATTTGCTTGTCACTTCGTCCCCGTGAACTTCGTGGCCCGAACAATTGATTGCATGGCTTCCTCGTCTCGTTTCGAACTTCGACTCGTCCCTGAACCCGACCTTGAATTCCTTTCAACGCACTTCAATCCTTCGTCCGCTTGATGCCTCATTTAGATCACATCAGTTTGAGATGTGGATGGTTGTGGATCTGTTATTTAGCCAGATTTTTTGGAGTTGTTGGTGTGTTGTAAATGGCGATAGTCATTTTCTAATATGTGTGGTGGTTCTATTGTTGGTGATGGTGTAGATGACAATGGTTCTGTTGATGGAAGTGCAACTAGAAGTAGTAAGGTGGTGCGCATTTTTCTCTTAACATGTTGGTAGTGGTGGTGTGGTAGAGTGGTGGTGGTGGCAGCAAACATGTGTAACCAATTATGTGCTTTTTTTGACTGGCTGTGATCAATTATCTGTTAGTTGTGACCAATTGTGACTTATTCATATATCATCACAGTTATGATTGAACTCGTGACAGACAGTTACACTGAATATAAATTTGGTCACAGTTAGTCACATTGAAGGTAAACTTACTCACAATTAGTAATGGATAGATCTGGCTTGTGACTTGGTTAAAATACAGTCACAATTAGATGGTTACAGACAATCAAACCAAAGATAAATTTGGTCATAATTAATCATATATAACACATGTCAGTGACCTGGTTATATACAATTACAAATCTTCGTGAAACAATATAAATAATAAATCCAGTCACAGATAACATAGTTAGTAACAAATTTGATCACCAACAATACAAAATTACCACTCCACGATTTTTGGAGATTTTTCTACATGTGAAAGGTGTGATGGGATGGGATGTAGAGAGAGAAACTATATTTAATATCTGGAAAATTTTCCACCGTGGGATGGGATGGGGAGGGGTGCGGTATGGCTTGAGATTTTTGGGTGGATGGATGGGTAGGTGGGATGGGATGGAGTGCTATAGAATGGGCGAGGTCCATGTTTGGGAGTGGGGTGGGGATATAATGGTATATTAATTGTATATATGTGTAAACTATATTTTATTAATTGAATTTATATTATCCAAATATAGATTAGCCATCGTTTGCTAGTGATTAAAATCAGATTTTTAGTAAATTTAGATAAAAGTTGATGAAATGTGTGGTTGAAAAGTTGTGTGTTTGACTTGAGGTTTTAGTTGAATTTTAATCCAAACCAAACATGGGCTACAGTATCAATATATAATATATATTACTAATTGTAAATATTACTTGAAATTTGAAAGTTTTTACAAGAATGTTACAGTTGAAATGTGATTCTTGTAGTTTAGTAGTTATGTTCTTTACCCAAGCTTATTTTTAAGAGGCACCTATAAATCATGAGTTCCAAGGCGACTACCCAGTTATCCTTGGGTCAAAATCGGGCCTGAGAATAGAAATCAAATTTCAATTTAGGGGCTAGGGTTTAATGTTTTCTGGCATTTTCTAATATTGATTTGGCCTTAAAATGGAACGTCGCAAAGCTCAAGTCAGTATTCAGAAGACCTAAAGCTCAGTTAGTTTGATTCTTTCATGATTTGATTTTTAGTACGATTCAGATCATTTGAGCATGTTCAGTTCATAGAATCACAGAGAATCACAATTTATACTATGATTTTAATAAGTCAAGACTCGTATATAATCTGAAAGATAGAACAAAAATCAAAGAAACTATTGTGTCAAGTATATAATCTACTTTTAAGCAATTATTTGATGAAAATGAAATCGTTCAAACCAAGAAAACTACATACTTGTAATTATTAGTGGCCTTATTGCTATTAAGTTCATAAAATTTTAATTTCTCAAACCGTGTATTGTAATTAAATTATTAAAAATCTTTCTAATGTTGTCTATATTACCACTAAAAGTTATAATAGTGAACAATGATAAAAAAAAATCTAAATCTTGCTTGTCATACTATCCATCTCATGTCTAGTAATACATACACACAATGCCTTAGGGCCGAAGAAATGCAAAAACTTATATCATCAAAGAACAAGGTTTAACAATGTATTTTATGAAGAATCTTCACCAATATTCATTATTCCGAAGAAAGAATTGAAGACAAAAATGATTTTATTGAAAATTCAGTTACAATATTACTATTTCTATACAAGATTTGAACTCTATATTTCTAGAATTCTGATAATTTTGCAAACTATGCGAAAACAACATGAATAACATAAAACCTGAAAAATACGGGTCACACAAATATAGTAGAGACAACTAAAGTGGATGCCTAAGATGATGAATCACAGACCATTTGAGTTGAAATAAAAGAGAAAAACTACCAAAATCAAGAAACATTCTCCTTGTCGTCACCGACGGACACAAGGGACATGTTCGTGCGAAACCCGCAAGTTTACGAAACCATTGGCAAGTAATAGATTTAAGTGGGTTAATAGTATCGTCCCACAAGAAATAATTTTAATTCAAGTTTATTAGATTTTTATGGAATTCGAATTATGTAAACCAAATATGGATTTTGATTTGGTTTTATTCTAAATTAATCTCTTAAATAGGCAAAATTAGGATTTTTATCAAATATGGATGGTTGTATTGGAATTAGAATGAGCTTATTTTTATATATTTCAATTCTTGGTTTGTAATCTAGCCATATTTATGCATTCTTGACAATCGATAAAACTAATGTATGCAACTTTCTTTTTCAAGATAAATTAACTATATTTTAATCACGATCCTAGTTTATTCCTAACCCGAATTTGAATGATTAGAATACATTATACACACACACGTGATAAATGTTATTCCTAACATTTATTTCATATATGTTAATTATGCCATGTATTCATTATATAAGGTGAGATTAGGTCAACACTTTCATTCAAATTGAATCTCAAAAGAGTTCCAAATGAACAATAAATGTAGCCCGCGTGCAAGGAAAAGTGGATCTGCAAAGTTATCGGTATTTTTATCATAACTTTCTCTCTTGATATCCAATTGAGGCGGTTCAAAATGCATTGAAAAGCTAATTCAAAGAGCTGCAATTCTTCAAGACTAGAATTTCTACAATTTACAACCCAAAAATGGGTCTCAATCTCCGGATGAAAATCTGGGTTCTAATTTGTACAGCTAGAAATTGATTTGTAAAAAAACTTTGATTTATATTTCACTCATTTGACCTTCAATTGCATCCAATTGATCATATTTGATCTTCAACCATCTTTTTGTGGTCCGAATAAACTATTGGATATTTGCACTTTGATCCCCGAACTTTGAACTTCTTTTGTTTTTAGCCATTTATGTCGTTCATTTCTTTTAATTCCATCAATTTATCTCAAGTTTTATATAAAAAATTAAAACAGAATTAAGCTTTAATTCATTCAAATTAATAATAATTATTATTCTCATTTAATGGCATAGATAAATGTCTATTAAACGTCTCAAACTTGAGCAATTATTTGTCCTCAAACAAAATAGATTCTGACTTAAAAAAATCAAAACAAACATGGTAAATAATTTGAAATTGGTTTCAGTATTGAAATTTCTGTATTAAAAGTATGAACCACTTCAAAATCAAATTTCTAAAATTAATTTCTATTTATCCAATGCAAAATCGACGTGTGAGTGAAGATTCATGCAAAGCATCATAAATTCATAAAGTAATGCAAATCCCAACTCTGAATAGTCAAATTTATCATTTCTTCTCTCATAAGATACACATCCCCAAACTTTATTCTTTTCACTCTTTCTCAATGTGTGATCTAATGTTGAATTTTGAAATAATACTAATCCCCGCCCTTTTTAATTTGGTTGGATCTTACCAATTATAACTTAACACGTTCAACAAATGAGGATTTTCCTTATGTTTAGACTCACGTGCGGAATTTATCAATTAAAAGCAATAAGACACTTTTTCATTATTTCTAGATGATTAATCAAACCAATCAAATTTTCTTAAGTTGAACTTCCACAATATATTATAGTCAAGATCCGAATATATTCCTACCTTGAATTCAAATGAATAGAATGCATCAAATTCTAGATTATCTATATGATTGTACAAGTGATAAATATTATTGTTAACATTAATTTCACATATATTAATTTTGTTGCGTTCTAAATTTATTGTGAATACCTCAATATTAAAACAAACAACTAATTATCTAATTGGTGATCAATCAATTACATAATGTAATGAATATGCAAAATTAATCAAGAAATGCGAGAATTACTACACTACTAGTCTGAATTAAAATAAATAAATTAGTTCAACTTCATCCAATACAAGGAATCTAGCAAAGCATGTGCTCAAGACCTAGTTTTCTACAGCGTTAATGACACGCGAAATGGTCAATCCTAGCAAATATTAAGGCTTGTCAAAGTATGTCGTTACAAATTAGTATTTCGACAATTTCAATAACAAGCTAACTTTAAAAAAATTTCGACGATCGTACCCTAGCCGAATTCAAAAATTGCTTAGGTCATCTCTAAGCTCGTTTCCAGAACTACATCGTAGGTTTATTGAAATGTCCAAAATGATATCAAATCAGTTACGACACTGATTAAAGATGAGAGAATACATTGGAATTTTCACATTATACTTTATTTATAAGGAAAAATACATACATTATTTCAAAAATAAAAAATAAAAATTACAAGCAACATCACATGTAGTGTGTCAAATATGTCAGCTGTAACATTTTATATGTAATGTTACACTCAAATTCTAGATTACAATATATTGATATCTAATTATGAATTGTAATAATTACATATGCCAATGAATTAACTCTCTGAATTTATTCTGATGAAATACTTGAGGTATTAGGATGAGGTTTGTTGAGAAAATATAACAAATGCCATTCTAAAGAATATAAATAATGTAATCGATGTAATGAAAAAGGATAATCTTCCACTGTGTTCACAAGACTAATTTTAAATCACAAAAATTTTAATGACCATGATCGTTTAGTGCTATTTGTGTCAGTCTCGCCGTATACTAAATTAAGGTCCACTAGGACTAAAGTACTCGGCCAAGAAAAACCATCCGGAAACATAAGCCCAATTCTTCCCCCTATTCCAACCCTAGCTAGACCCACTCATTCTCGTAACCTCTCTCTCGTCGCTATTTTTCCCTCTCTTAGCAGGGATTTCTTCCACCTTTCCTTCCCCATTCGACGCTCTGGTTCGCGAAATCCATTGGTTTGTTTTCTGGGCTTTCTGGATTCTCTGCCAACCAATTCATTATCTTGGTATTTCTCGATTCTCTGTTTTAATTACATTTTTTTTTGGGGTTTTGATTATTTGGTTTATCATGTAAAATTATGGGTTCGTTCATCCAGGATTCAAAAAAAAAAAAAAATTGATTTAAACTCTGTGAAATTTGATAATTGAAATTCGAAATTGGGTAGTCGGTGGTTTTCACTGCACTGCCTGATGATTCTTTCTTTCATGATGGTGAAATTTGATATTCGAAATTCGAAATTTTAATTAAAGCCTGGATTCAATTTGATATGTAGCACCTAAAGATTGTTTCTTTACTGAGATGCTTCAAAGTTGTTCAAAGCAATTAGTTTAGTGTTGGATGTTGCTGACCATGCGTGATTTTGGTGGCTGTGAGTGGATTCGTAGTTCATGAATTGGTGTTTGGCTTTCATTGTTCATGAATCGATGTTGGATAAATGCTGGCAAATGCAGCTGACTGAATGAAGATACATATTGTTGAATTTATATTTTGTTTTTTGATGAAATAATTCTCTGGGAATTATTTTCTATGTTATTTGTTCAATTGTATAAATATGTAAATGTATAGCTAGATATCTGCATACTTCTTGTTGAATTTCTATTTTGACTTGTGATGAAATGATGCTATGGGAATTATATTGTTCGTTAGTTGTTTAATAGTTTTATTTGAAGTGATTTTGGTAAATAAATTTGTATGTGTTGCTGACCTTTTTTATTGAGGCGGTCACGTTGGATTTGTGGTTTTATTGATATTTGAAATCCTTTGTGTATGTTTGATGTGGAGGTCATTCGAAATTTGAACTGTGATCACTTATATTGCCAAAAATCATATCTTAATCTGAGTCGAGATTCTGGCGTTGATTATCGAACCAACCAAAGATGTATGTTATTCGTTTAGGCTTTTTTCAATTTTATACATTTATTCTTATATCTGGTTTTGACAGCAATATAATGTGTTCTAATTGTTTGTTCTTTTTTCAAGACATTTGAAAATAAGGGTTCGGAGGTTAGATTTTTACGGACTTTTGGGACCTCGACATCTCTAAAATACTCTGATGCGAATAATTGATTCGGACCGTCAGCATACATGGTTTGGTGATAACAGCTTGTGTTGTTGTTTGGCTCCGATGAGAGTAAATTTGAAGCAATGGTGTCGCCCTCGGCTGGAATGTGTGAGTCAACGCTGCTTGTAAAGCAGGATGATTTTACCTGTAAAGTCCTTCAGAAAGGTTACATGGGGAAATTGGAAGATAATAGAACCTAAGGAGGATGATGATGGTGAGCTCCAGGACACAAAGGATGAAGAAGGCGATGGCACTGAGGCTCTGATTTCAAAATTTCCTGGTAAAAAGAAAGGAAAGGCCAAGAAAGGTGGAAGCAATAATGCATTGAGTGCTTTTGGTTTACTTGGAGAAGGAGATGACGAGGATAATGAAGATTCAGGAATAACAAAGAGAATGTTGATTAAGAAAAATCAGGATAATGAAGTAGCAGGTTTTGCGCCTAATGAGGAGCAAGTTACTGAGCTTAAAGTTGGAAAGGACAAGAGAGCACTGAAAGTGGCGAAGAGGAAGTTGGGCACCCACAAGAGAGCCAAAAAGCGTGAAGAGATGACATTTGTTCTCCAGAAGATGAGGTGAAAGTAATATACAGTGTTTCTAAATTGTCAAGTACTAAAGCTTTTGCTCACGATGTTTCGATGGACTAGAGCCTAACCTCTGTTGCTTAGTGGATATCTATTTTTATAATTCTTTTATTTTGTTCATCTGTATTTTGGCAATAAATAGTTAAATTCATCTATTTCCTGTATGCGTGCTCACAGTTTGTTTTAATTTGAACAATACAGGGCTGCAGGAGCTGGAGAAAAGAAGAAGTGAACTGCTGCACTTGGGTTTCTTAGGAAAAGATTTGAGTTGTTTAGCCCCTTTGCTAACCGTATTTCTATTTTTTTACTTGATTTTCATGTGCAATTTGCATTTGAACCTAACTTATAATATCGTTGTTAGGACAAGTCCTGAGATTGTTAATTCTTCACTTTTCCAGAGTAATGCTATTTATCTAGATTGTAGGTGGCATTAAAAGACAGGTACGCTTAAATTACTACATGTGAAGTTGATAACAAAGGTTAACGAAAATTGTTCAACCGAAGGTTTTCAATAATTTGATCCTCTTGTTCTCAATCTTTCAAATTGGAAAGAGGTCCAGCAATTGGTCCTAACAACAATGACAAAGAATATTAAAGATTTTTTGAAGAAGAAATTTCAAATAAGAGACGGGCTCTTATAATACGAGTTTTGTAAGAATATCTCCAATGTTAATGTAATTGCTTAAGAAATTTTGTGATTTATGCAAAATAGAAACTGTCTAAAAGAATCTTTGTCCAATGTTATTTGATCATAATGTGTCAGCAAATAACCCACCCAACACCACCTGGTTCAATCTTACACCTGCCATGCGTAAAATCAGATGGGCTATCAAGAAAATTGGTCTCCTAATGATTAAAGTTGGAACCCCATTGACAATGGACGTGTAGGAATCTTCTTTCCAGTCGTCCAATGGTGTACTTTTAGGTCCCAACATTAGAAAAACTCGAACCCCCTTCATTTTGGTGGGAGTGTGGAGTAGGCAGCAGTGACGGTGATTGTACCATATAGACAACGTTCGATTTTGATTTTAATTTTGATTTTGATTTTGATTTTTATTTTACTAGTGAAAATGGTTGTATAACTATATTTCATTGAGCAAGAGTCTAATCAGAATTTAGGGGTGGACTTTTTAATTGGAACTGAATCTCCCAAATCGGAACCAAACCGAAACCGGAGGCTTTGATCCGGTTCCATAAAAACAATATGAACAAGAACCAAGAGAAGATCGGTTCCAATTCTCGACATAAAACTGTGGGTATCTGAATTGAAATTGATTTTTCCTTTTTCTTTTGTCTAAGGAAAATTTTCATTCTTTTAACGTCGGTTCTTTTTCATTCCACCATCTAAGAGAAAGTTTGCTAGCTTTCATCTCATCTTTTATGCTTAACTAGGTTGAACACATTTGATTTGGACGATTTTTGACTANTGATTTTTCCTTTTTCTTTTGTCTAAGGAAAATTTTCATTCTTTTAACGTCGGTTCTTTTTCATTCCACCATCTAAGAGAAAGTTTGCTAGCTTTCATCTCATCTTTTATGCTTAACTAGGTTGAACACATTTGATTTGGACGATTTTTGACTAAATTTGAAACCAAACCGTTTAAACGGTCTAGAATTTTTTCAACCCAAACCATTTTTTTGGCGATTCAGTGTGGTTTACG
>CAIGRN010179551.1:0-10706 GCA_903798345.1 Fraxinus anomala
CTTATGTTTGTCTACCATTAATTTAAAATATTATTTGCTACAGTAAGATTTTTCATCACACATCCACCTAATAAAATATTCTACACACAAACCAATAAAGTTACTTTAAATTTCAACAATACATTTTTCAATACTTCAATTGATGTCTGCTACACCATTCGTCTCTTGCCACTTTACTTGATGTTGTGCTTTAAATTTGTTAGTTTTATTTCTGTGATACATGCATTTATTTTGCGGTCATTAGTTTCAATTGATTTTTGTTGCATCATTTGATATAATGGTTACATTTATTAAGTGTTAATGCTAGCATCCCATATCAAATTCCAAGAGCATATATGATTATGAATTTCCGAAGAGACTGCTAGAATATATCCCAAATTCCTATTTTGATTAGGTTTGAATTGTTTATTAATACAGGAGGCATAAACAATTTTTATTTAGAAGTCCAGGGGATGATATTTTATCAAGAAATTAAACAATTTTTATTTAGAAGTCCAGGGGATGATATTTTATCAAGAAATGAAAATTTGATTGAAAAGACTCTGGAATGGATAAAAATGTGTTTGGAGTGCTCAATGATCAACTTGAGACATTTTTGACATGCACCCTAGCAAAGAATTTGAAGGACTGAATGGTTAGCAATTTTGAAGAGAAATTAGTTATGACAAAGTAAGGTATATCCATTGCAAGCTTTTGAATTTAGAGTTAATTCTAACTATTGCTACCACTATTACGAAGAGTATTTTCTTCTATGAACATTGTCAATAATAGATTGCGCAATGGAATGAGCAATAGATAGATAAATGATAGAATAATTATTTATGTAAAGAAATATATTTTTTTGAAAATTGAAAATGACGTCTTATACAATAATATTTCAGTATAAAAACTCGCAATAATTAAGTATAATTTGTATATTATATCATTTTAATATTATCGTAATATTATTTTATTTTTTTATATTCATTAAATCCATTACCAAAAATTCAAAATTCGATGTTGATTAAATTGTACCCTCATCTAATTATACAGCTAAAAAGTCGGTCTAATATTCACATCACCTAATGATTAATAATCAATCGATCAATAGCTTATTAGAGAAAGTGCTTTATGAAAACACAATAAAAAAGCTTATTAGTGAAAGTGCTATATGAAGAAAAAAAAATTTATCTACTTATACAGCTAAACAGTCAGTGTCTAATATTCACATCACCTAATGATTAATAATCAATCAATTAGTAACTTATTAGTGTAAGTACTAAAACGTAGGACCAAAACGAATGGAAAGATTGCAGAAATTTTTGACCAGCAAAATGGGGATTTTGATGATCATGATCGAACTCGCGATGATCAGGCGCCCGTTCAGGCAGCATGTAAGGAAAAGCTTAAAAGGGAAGCTCAACGAGCAACTAACCATGCCAATCAAGAAGGTTAAAAAGAGGGGAATTCCCTTCTATCTTCAAGAAGGCTCACGTTTTGATTTATTTTTAATCTCTTGTTTTAGGTCTTTGAAATGTTTGTTTTGCAAGCTCGGATATGCCCAAAATAGCAGTATTCAAATTTTGATCTAAAATCCCAAGCTTTGTCCACCCAGTTCAAATAATTATGGTTCCAAGTGATTGTCGAGAAAGCCAATGTAGACACCATAGACATCTCTAAGCAGGGATAGATTATAGTCATAGACACAAGTAGTGAGAAGTCGCGTACTAAGGCTGAGATACCTCAGCTGCTGATTGTGCCCAAACGCAACATTGGTAGAGCACGGCCTTTATCAATGCCAATGACTGAGTGCACCTCTGGATTAATGTGACTTGTTCCATCTATTAGGTCTAGTATAAATTAAACTATTGTAAAATGCCTAATCAAGTACCGTGACAACTCGATGATGCACCGTAAAGACATCTGCTCCACATAACCAATTAAACAATTTAAAAATTTGTAAAAATACAAAACTACCGTCATACTAAACCAGATTCCATTTCAAAGATTCACAACAGAGGCTGGTTAAAAATAAGTCCATAAGCTTTGGAATGATGGTCTAGACTGAGTCATTTACAAAGATAAACAAGATTTTCAAAGTCATCTAATTTTCAGACAACCTGGGATCAACCGTGCTGCTTTTGAAACTCCAAGTAGTTTCTACAATTGTTGTTATCTGCTGGAATGGATTTCTGAAACCTGGCACCACCCATTCTTACAAAGGTAATTGCTATCAAGTGGTAATACCAGCGAAAACTAAAGGGCTATTCACTCTTTGGGTGGGCACTTTGTATTTCAGACCAAAAGAAAGAATAGCGGGTGAATGTACTATGCACAGTCTTCTACCTTAAAACTGACAGACCCAGCTCTAATCAAACGAACAAAAATATCAGAAACCAACCCTCTTTCATGAAGATCAAAACTAGAATGCTATTTCCACATAATAACTAAAGAAAAATGAAAAGCTATGATCGTCAAAGCATAAATTTAAGCTTGAACAGACACCCAGTTCAAATAATTATGGTTCTGAGTGATTGTCAAGAAAGCCAATGTAGAAACCGTAGACATCTCTAAGTAGGGATAGATTATAGAGTCATAGACACATGACAAGTAGGGAGAAGTTGCATACTAAGGCTGAGATACCTCAGCTGCAGATTGTGCCTAAACGCAGCATTGGTAGTGCACGGCCTTGACCAATGCCAATGACTGAGTGCACCTCTGGAATAACGTGACATGTTCCATAAATTTGGTCTAGTATAAATTAAACTATAGTAAAATGACTATTCAAGTACCGAGACATCCCGATGAAACCAATAAAACAATTAAAAAATTGTAAAATACAAAACTACAGTCATACTAAACCAGAATCCACTTCTAAGATCCACAACAGAGGCTGGTTAAAAATAAGTCCATAAAGGGCAGCTCAGCTCAAGGGCCTCAATAAGTCAGCACAAGCATTATAAAATAGAACTTTAAGCGTAAGCTTTGAGGCGTTGAGGAGCGCTTCAATGCAACAGTTGTACCCCCTTTCAAAAATAACGGCCAAAAGAGACAAAGTCCATAGTAGCTAATAGACTCGTTCATGCTGACCTCTCTCTCTCTCTCCCAAAATCTTTCGCTAAATAAATTGAGATATAGCAGTATATGTATGGTGAGGTACTATTGAAACACCTTCTGCACAATGAAAGGTGCTATCAGCGAACTCCCATGTTTAATTTAGGCCTCCCATGAATCAAATAAACACAGAAGAGTTTATTTGGGATTATGAAGGCACGACTCCGTTTCTTATACAGATGTCTATATTACATATGTTTCCATGTGTATGATCCAAGTAACTGTTCTTACAAGATTTAATAAAGTCTCTCACGTGTGATAGTCTCTATAACATGACCCACCATGGCGAAAGGGTACTACAAAGTACACTATACCAAGTTAAACAGAATCACTGATGTAATCCTAAAAAACTAACTCACACTCCCCTCAAACGATTACCATGAGAAAATTTGAACAGAATTTATTATCTGTGTTGATGTTCTACCATTCAACTAGCACTCACTTGCCCACAAAATCAAAAGGAACTATAACTGAATAGGTATTTCATATTTGTGTGGTGAAGTCCTATTGAAACCTTGCCAGGTAACTAAACATGCTTTCAGTAGACTCCCCAAGTCAATGTAGGCCTTCTATGAAACAAATAAACACGAATAGTTTATTTGGAATTCGGAAGGCACGGATACCTATTTTTGGGTACACCAACATACACGCATTAACGTGTTAGAAAAGGCAAGTCTTGTGTAACTGTACAAATGTAGCTAAAAGCTAAGAGAAGGTATAAATAGAACCGAAAAACAGAAATTAAGAGCTAACAACACCCTTCCTCTATGCTATGCAAGTGTGCTTAAGTTTTAAGATCAGGCTATGTGCATTGGTATCTACGGAAATAATCGTGGAGAATAGTTCACATCCACGACTCAAAGTATGAAATTAATTTTCAGAAACATAAAAGCAATATCTTTAAAAAACTACTTGACTGCAGCAGGATCCAACAACAACAGAGCTTTTTTTAAGTAAAATTCTCTATAGCTCATTTACCATGATCACAATTTCCTAATCATCTATAACTATTTTGTAGTAGCATTTCAAAATATCTAGATTCAAATGCATCGAAAATATAAATAAAAATTAAACAAATTGAATGAAAACAAGATCAAGAGCATGCAAGCCAAGAATAGAATCTACAGGTAATTAAAAAAAAGAGTAACAATAAATATTATCAGGATAGGAAATTTATATAACATCCGGATTAATATAGATATGTGGAGAGCAAGAAGCGGTGAAGAATTGACGGGTGAGGGTTTTGAAAACGACGTCGTGACGTTTTTTCAACGGCGGATTTGAGGGTAGAGATCGACGATCTGTTTGGGTTTGGCTAAGTCCTAACAAAGAAGCCAAATTTTGACTGCTTTGGCAGCATTTAAGCTAAGCCAAACAAGCACTTATTCTGCTGCATTTCGAAACATAGATCCAGAAAATTGGAGAGAAGACTAGTATTTATCTGGGAGTTGGAGGGATGGAGTGGCGGCGGTGGCCTTGAGTTAGCGATTAGGGTTTGTGCGTAATGGCGAATGAATTGTTGGGCACCCTTAAGTTTCGTAAATTAAAATATTTTCCCTTATCTTCGATTATTCATATAATGACCCTTACTGTATTTCGATTTCATGTAAATTTACTTAAATATAAAAATATAAAATTAAGTATAAATATATCACTCCAAATTCATCCACTAATTTATTTTCATTAAATTGTTTTAGAATTTTTTTTATAAAACCGTGATATTCATAAAATATATCACTCTAGTTATTACAAAACCTATTTCTAATTCATTTTTGCAAAAGATTGGAGAAATCGACCATTCATATCAATGTGCCCGTGGGATTTTGATACTTAACTTTTGACGTACTACTAATGTTTGTTTTTCGTCTTGGATGCATAATTTGAAAATTTCATCTAAATATCAACCTGATGAACCTCTCAAGGAACCATGAGAATCGAGTGACGTACTTCTCGAGCACAGACTCATGCTTGCCAACAAATGGTGAAACACATCAAAGAACAATGCCCCATTTGAAGTTTAAAGCCTCTTTGCTGCACATCATTTGTCTAATGGTAGGTTTATTTGTTCTGCATATTGAAATTTCCTAGAAACACATATGAGCATAACACATGAAATTAAATCTAGCCACATAAAGATCAATTTTTACAAATTCCTTTCAAGATACCCACGTGAGGATTCTTCAAGGAAAGCCCCCATATCCAATCAATTTCATGACTAGTCTTCAAACATATATGATAACCACCATTCAAAATCTTCTGCTTTTTTCCCACCAAAAATCCTTGAGTCCATTGTTAAGAAAGTGAAAACATATGGTGGAAGAAGTGGATGGTTGGGGTGTCAAAAGGAGATGTGTATATAAAGTGATTTCGAGCGTGTGAGCTTTGGTTCAACCAACTAACATGTAGGTTCTCTTACCTTCAAAAACTATTGGTATCATTTGGAGTTCAAATTCAAGTCCCAAACTTGAACAATATAAAGTGATTTCTATTCATCTAGTTTTCCTATGTGGAAATGTCTTTTTCAATTTTCCATCAATTTTTTATTTCCAATTTATTTCAACTTCAAGTGATCATCTTTTGACCTTAATTTTCCATTTACCCTAAATTGGTTTTGAGAAAACAAATACATTATATTAATCTATTTATGTAGTAGAACACATTTGGCCAAATAAATTTTTTGTCCAACTACTATGATCCACTAAAATAATTGATTAAAAGTTGATCAAATCAACTAATTAAATCAATTTTTTTCCAACGTACAAAAATTTAATAGAATATTTAGCCGTCATTCAATGAACGTATCAAAAATTGTCCTATCAAAAAGGCCAAAGCACGAAGAAAAAATGATTGGACTAAAGTCGCATTTGCTTCTTTCAATAGCAATTATCTTGACTTATTTGATGAACAAAATAAGTGGCTTTCATTTAGTCATATATCAAGACAAATGGCCAATATAGGATTACAATTTTCAGAAGAAGAAGAAAGAACACAAAAAATTTAGAAAATTGGAACATAAAATCCAAATTTTGTTTATGCAAAAAGTACATAGATTCTGAACATGGTTGGGTTCCAAGAACACATAGTTTTTCCGATCATCTAAAAATATGAGATAAATCGTAACAACGATAATTTACATACGTAAAAGAATGTAACATTTGTGCAATCTTTAAAAAGAAAGAAGAAAAAGTAAGAGAGAGTCATGTCATTATAAACACAAAAAGATATTACTACTTTCAATTTTAAACAAGAGTTGGGTGTAGGAATAAATACTTTTAACTTTCGAGTTATGACCTCATGTGTAAACGCGAAAATAAATCAAAACAATAGCACACGACTAACACGATAGAAAAAAGAGTATAATTAATTTTCTTATAAGTGTAAATCTTTGTACAATTCTTTGAGAAAAGGAAAATAAACAATTTGTATACGTTAGAGAACCCAAAAAAGTGATAACATAAAATCGTGCTATCATCATAAGCATAGAGAAAAAATAATTACTATCAACACTAAAATCGCATTTCTTGTTTCCACGGCTATTAATCCCCAACTTGATGAAATATTTGATTCCAACAAAGAATTATAACTAAAATTAGGATTTGACCCATACAAAGCCTGGATACCTTCCACGTCATCAATTTTGAGGTCCACTTTTTTCGTCCTTGGACTCAAACTTGGGTACATAATGGCGTTTTTGACCGAAGAGTGAGCCAACCCAAGTACATGCCCAATTTCATGGGTCGCCACTGATTCTAAATCCACCGCCGCTTTTGACTTCTCCGCCGTGAAGTCCACCGCCCATGTCTCGGCGGCGTCCAGGTGGAACCTTCCGTTTTCCGGCGAAAAAGCGTGTGCAAGAACCCCCAAAACCCCGTCAAACGCCTCCCCATCGCCATGATCGCCTTTATAAAACCCAATTTTGATATCAGCCGAGGAGTAATCCTCAGCCTCGGTGAAGTTGACCGGAATCACAGAAGACCACCTTGAAAAGGCTCGTCGAAAAACTGTTTTTATATCGGATAAGCTTATGTAATCGATGATGTGGGCCGGAGCGAAAGCGTAGGATAATATCATCGGCGACGATTTGGTCCACCTCGGCTCGCCGTAAAAATAGGCGTAGTGTTTTGTTGCATGTAAATTGTGGGGTGTTGTCGTGTCGGAAACTCCACACCTTGGCGACATGATCACTTTCATGGTATCATAGTCGAGTTTTCCGGTGGTGGATAGCCCGAGGTTTTTCTGGTACATAAACAGAGCCGACTCAAACTCTTGATCGAATAAATCGGTGAAATTATTTTGCGGGACTGAGAGGTACCCAAAACGTTGAAAATATTCCTTGAGCTCGGCCATGCCGGTGACTTGGCTGCCTTTTCCGGCATCAAGAAAGCGAATAAAACTGTGCCACGTTTCGTTCTGAATATCGACAGTTAATTCAGTTAAAGGATTGGGTGGCGACCGGGTGGCTATAGCGGGAAAGACAGAAGAAGAAGAAAGAAGAAGAATGAATAGGGTGAGGGTATCATAACTGAAAAACCGAAACATGGTTAAAAAATTTATTTTGGGAGACTTTTGGGATTGAGGAAGTCTTTATTAAGACTAAGAGAACTTGTTTGTATATAGATACAAATTATTGTGTGTATAAGTCATACAAGAAAAAAATATATGTTTCTTTTTTTGTAACTTAGTTTTAGATAAGAACAATGCACAAGAAACTGGTGTGAAAGTTAGGAAGATTCTTTCGTGTGCGCCTTTTATATTGAGATTCTTAGTTTGAAGTGTGTTATGGTGGGTGAACCACTGACTATGCTTTCATATAAACATGACTTCAAATCTTGGGTTGGTGGGGCGTGGGTGGGGTGGGATAGGTAGAGCGTAGGGGGTGTTTTGATTCGTTTTTTGGACGAAGAAAAAAGACAAATCTTCACTTAGTATGTATAAATTTTGTTTTGTAGGACAGCTAGTTTTGAGACAATTTACGCAAAGATGGGAACAATAAATTTAAACTCGAGATAGGAGGAGGGGTGCGTGCTTATAATTTTTTTTTGGTATAAAAGTAAAAGGATTTGCTTAGTCTATATAAGTTTGGTATTAAAGGATTATGACCATAAACGTTGGGGGTGGGATGGGGTGTTGGAAAAGTAGTAGGATTTACTTATTTTATGTCAATTTGGTTAGTAGGATTTGAGTTTAGTTGGGGATTGCCTTGTTTGTTGACCAAATTAGAGGAATTTGATATCATTTTCGGCAGAACTATGTGTTAGCTTGAAATTCTAGTATTATTAAACCAAATTTAATGACTATGCTTAGTCCATCGATGAGTTCACAGAAAAAAATAATCTATAAAGACTTAGTATGCCAAATCAAATAGCTTAAGAAAATAAGAGAGTTTCTATTCACTATTAAATATTAAAAGCATTGAAAGAAAAAAATTTGCTTTTCGAAGATACAACAAATTAATTTTTTTTAAAATGATTTGTTCAAATAAATTTTTATTTTTCATTTAGAAAATAGTAAGACGTGTATTGTCAATCTTTACTTGAGAAAGATGGAAACGTCAAGTGTACAAATTAGGGATGACAATTTCTCATTCCCGATCCATCCCACATTCTCCCAGCTCGAGTGGTGCGAGGAATTCATGTCCAGAAAAGTAAATGGGATAAGGACGGGATAAGGGTCTCTGACCCAAATCGTTTTATTTTATTTTTTTCACAGTTTTTAATTTAAATCATATTAAAAAAGTATTAAAGAATTAAACAAGACGGTGAGTAGAGATTTTTGTATTCCCATCCCGTCCACTTCCCAAATATTTCCGACAAAAAAGAAATAGTAATGACCGTTTCACTTCGATTCGTTCTAATGTTATCCCTATTACAAATCTTCTTTAATCTACATTTGATGTATACTTGGATGAAGTAATGCACTGATATTTTATTATTTTAACTTCAACTACAGTTGGTTTCACAGGGTCCACATTCTCTCCAAATTAGCAATTGTTTATGTTTATTTAAAGGACACTTGTAACATAAAACATTGGAAAGTGGTGAAAATATTGTTGAATTTTGCACCTTCTTTTAGGTAATTGGGGATATGGGTTTTAGTCTAAAGTTTACTTGATGTATATCGGGTCACTTCAATTTTTGGTCAATTCTCAGCCTCAAATAAGAAAAAAATAGTAAAGATTAAACATTAGTAGTGATTTTTTTATAAGAATTAAATAAACTACTTCTATTTGATTAAAATGGATTGAGTTAGCACATCATCACACGATCCAAGTCATGGTATTTTGTACAGCTTAATCGAGTTCGAGTCGTATTGCGAGTTGTTCAAGAAAACTCTTAAATTTGTTTGGACGGTGGTATAAAGTTCACGTGTGTTGTTGTTTTAAAATTAAATTGCGGTAAGTCTTATGGATGTTAAGCTGATTGTTTGAGTTAAAGACACGTAATTTTATCTTGAAATATTCAAAATAATTCTAGATTCTTCTAAATTTTGATTTTTTATTTATTTATGTGTTATATGCATATGCAAATGAACTTGTTGTTCACACACACTTAACATGTATTTTACCCTACTCATCATTGTTCGAAAATAAGTGAATAACGTCATTCCAATACAACATCTTTACAGTTGCAACCTCATTTGAGAATTTCGATCATCTTATAAGAGAAAATTATTATTCATATCCGAGTTCAAGACGTTGTTCACAAATTAACTAATTTTTTCCCTTTAAATTTTTATATCTAAATTTTTCCAATGTTAAAAGACCTAAACGATACTTGTGTAGTTGATGTCCAATTGATCAATGGCATTGTCTACATCGATAACAAAATTTAAACTCGAGAAATTTGTCTACTATGATTCCAATAGGAATTAACACCTCATTAAAAAATTCAAACCATTTGAAAACAAGAATCTCCAAAACTAGCTATTAAATTTAATTTAATTTAAAAGGAGGTCATTTTTTCACTTAAAAATACGAGTTGTTGATGAGAAAAACTAAGGTAGCATTACGTGGAATCCTAAGAGAGTCGTTGGAAAATCAGAAAACAATAAAATTCCAATAGCTTTTGTACAAAATTAGTGTCAAGAACAAGAACCTACAAATGAGTTTGGACCAATTAGTTTATCTACCGGGTGGATAAATTTGTCTAGTTTCTATCATTGGTCAATCCATCCTTGTTCTTAGTCTAGTCTATGATTAGAATTATATTTCAACAATATCAATGTCTTGGGTTAACATAGAAAACATATTGAATAAACCGATTTCTAGATTAGATTGTACTTGTTAATTCGATCAAATAAAATTGAGAATTGGATGTAAAACTAGTCCGATTATATCTTTATATGCTAAAAATTGTAGTTATTATAATTCGTTTGCGAGTCTATTGAAAATTTGATAGACCGTCCACTAGTTTCTTATAAAAAGAAAATGATAAAAATTATGATGAAGTGAGTTTGTATTGACATAAGTCATGATACGTTGTATGAATAGTCTTGCGAAGATTTTCGATCCGAACCTTCGCATCTACTCTCTCTCTCTCGTAGAGTATGAACCACGCCTTCGCTATCGCAAGAATATAGCGATCGAAGAGCTATGGCTCAGCTGCTTCGCGTAT
>CAIGRN010179557.1:0-26578 GCA_903798345.1 Fraxinus anomala
AAAAAAAAATCAAAATCTAGGGAGGGCACGTGCCCCCCTAGGCCACCCCCCGGTCCGCCCATGACTACAGTTGCACCATTGTCAATGTACCCTTTATACACCGTACCAAGTCCTCTCCTTCCAATAACAAAACTATCGTTAAAGTTATCTGTTGCAAATTTAATCTTCTCCAACAAAAAATGTCGACACATATCACACGGTAGTGATGAACCCAAACCACTGGTACACCATTTACTATTCATCTTTGGGGGCTTATTATCCCAGTGCCAATGGTATAGGATCAGGGTTTGCTGCCACAAGACTACGATTAGAATCGTTGAGTTTGAAGATTTCTAAGCCATTTAAGAGAGCATTGAAGTACTAAGGATGGTGCATAATGTTTGGGAACAAAGAAAGGCCCAGGTTTTTCTCTCCATGGCAACCGTCATTACTAACCCATGTGACAGTGTCTTTGAAATAAGGAATTTCAGTGCCACCAGTCCACTCAATAACATCAACTACAATTTCTGCTGTCTGATTGTTGATTGAAATTGTGAAAACCCTTTTGTTTTGATTGGTAACTTCCAGTTTCGTCTTACACAAAATATCCTCTTCATGTTGGGATGGTGTTATTAAAAATGAAAACATAAATTGACGCATTTGCCATTTGTTATTTTTCTATTTTCCATTCCTGGGATTTAACGGTACAACAAACGTATGATGACGGTATGTGTGTTTTTCGTACAAAACGTTTGAAATATGGGAATTTTCTGCAATTTCCAATAGGTACGAGGTATATCCCAAATTGAAACACTTTCAGGAGATATTCTGCTATTAATCCTTCCTGAAAAATATTTTGACTTCAATTATTGGAATTGGAAGACTAAGCCCCTATTTGCTAATCATTATTTCAATTTTTTTTTCATACTCATTTTCAACCACATATGCTCACAATAAAATATTCTTTATGTAAATTCAAATTTTTTCCTACATTTTAACAACACATTTTTTAAAAATTTACTATTCAAAAATGTATTCTTCCCAAAAAATAGTTATCGAACAAGGCCTAAGATTGATGACCTACATTCCACAACATTCTTCTATGTTGTTATAACCATTAATGATTCGTTGTCAGGGGAATCTTCTGAAAAGTTTGACTATTGTGTAAAATTTACTCCGCCCCTGACAAATGATGAACATATTATTCCCACTAGTTGGGATGATGATTGCAACCAAATACATAAAGAATGGGACTGAGATAATAGTCCGCCTCCATCTCCACAAATAGCTATGTCTATAGCTATGTTCCATCCTCTCGAGCAGGAAGATTTTTCTCCACTCGTTTCTTTTTACATATAATAATCTACTCATTCCTGGAAAATCAAGAATCCCACATCTAGAAAATTAGATGGTTCGGTTGAACAAATGTCGACAGCTAAGGCAACTTTGAATTAGCAGTCAGAAAATACAATTCGTCAAAATTCCCTATTGAGAAGAATTAACCAATGCCGGTAAAGAATTGAAAATACTTTACAACAACAAACTCAAATAATATTGACCCCACTACAAGCCTGTAAACGAAAAGTTGAGACCCTCCGCGATGAAATTATGACCCTACTACAAAATCGTTTACCCATAATAGACCAAGAAAGAGAAATGATGAGTCTCAAAACTCAACTTGTCTCTCTTTCAAACAATGCTATGATTCCACCCTCTACTCCATACCATCATAACCCATATATCCCTATTTCACAAATTGTGGGTGTGAATATATTTAGCCCGTGTTTGACTGTCATTATTTTTAAACTTCTTTTTTAAATACTCATTTTCAACACACTTTCACTTAATATACGAAAATTCAAAACTATTTCTTACTTAATAACTATACATTTAACTAAAAATTACTATTCAAAACATTATTTTTTAAAAATAATGGTAATCAAACATGGGTTTAATAATTAATCATATATTTAAAGTGCTTGTATGAAATAACTTAAAAAGTTGTGATTCACATATTTTATATGATTAGCAATTTTCTTAATTTACCAAGTAGATAATTCATAATTTTTTTTTTTATCAAAATTCGATAAAAATTTTATTACACACTTTACCCACCTCTTCTTCTTCCTTCTTCCCCCTCCACTCCCACACATTCCATCACACTTTCAAACCAAATCAAATCCAAAAACCAAGCCACAGCAATCCAACACCGTCACCACCCCAAATTCCAAAGCAAACTGTTAATATTTAGAATTCCATTTTAAAAGGTCAACTTCATTAACAGAAGTAGCACAATTTTTTATAACTTAGTTTATTTTTTCATCTTTATTTGATGTGAGATTATATTTTTTAATATGCTCCCACGAGATGGTGACTTATTTTAACACGTCAATCTTGAAATTCGTATCCTCAATTTTTTTTATATTCTTAATCGGATCGAATGCTCGTTGGAATTTAACGAGCTCTGATACCATGTTAAGATTTGAGGTTCCATCTTAAAATGTTAACATTTGCAGATCTTTTATCGATTTCATCAACATCAATCCAGGCAGTGAACCTAAACGCTCTACCAAACGGACCCTAATGCTACTACTCTTCTCAGATCTCAATGACTTGGTTTGGAGACCAATGGCTGCAATTTCCCCTTTATTTTGAGGCTGTAATGATTTTTTTAAATTAAAAGTTCAGATTTTGAGCGTACTCGTATCTTGGCGTGGCTAAATCTGATTACTTGTGAGGTGGGTTCTCATAAAGCAGCTGATTTCTGCAGCCATGGCGGGTTAGACATTCTCTCCTGATGATAAAAAGTGAAATGTGAGACTCCAATTTCTTCTTTCATAAGAATTTTTTTCTACAATAATTACTTTTTTTTCTTTATCTTTGATTTACTTTTTCTACGTGTAAAAGCTTATATATCAGACGGATTTTGTATACATGCTCTGTTTTTACCTCTCTCGAAAAGGCTTAGGTAAAAGTGATAAATAAATCCCTTCAAAAGAAGAAAAAGTGATAAATAATTGTGCTAAAAATAGTTTTGAGGCTCAGATCTGTTCGTGGTCGGACAAAAAATCTGCAAATGTGTTTGCTTTGGAATTGGGATAGTGGTGATTTGTGGTGTGGGATGGAGATGGCCCACAAGTGATTTTTGGTTTTGATTTGGCCTGGAAGTTTTTTTTATTTTTAATTATTTATTTGTGATTCATTTGTAATTTTTTGAAAAATTTGGGATTATGTTCTCTATTTTTTTATTTTATTTAAATAGGACGGGTATATTTATCATTTTACAATTTTTAATTGAGAAAATGAGTAAAAATGATTATTTCTACAATAAAATGTGTAAATAGGGTTGAAAATATATATAAAAAAATGTAAGATGGGGACGTTTTGCACAATATATTTCAAACGTAGAGTCGTTTTGTACTAATCATTCAATAAAAAAATGTAAATTATAATTATTTAAGTTGTGTTTGTCAATAAATTTCAAATACAGAAAATTGAAATATGCCACTTTTAACACAGGTTATAGAGATGAAATTTTAATAGTCGTCAAACTAACCACTTAACTATCAAAATCGAAAAGCTTCTATGAAAAACTCAGTTTTTACATTTTTTTTTTTCTGAGCTAAGTGTTTTTTCATTCTCTTATTTGGTGTGGACACGTTCAAATCTGAAGACACCTGAAACATGTTGAATAATTTGAAATCAATGCAAAATTGGGACTTTGGGATAGTATCATGCTTGACAACCTTTCAAGTTAAGTCACAAATTTTGTTATTCTACAAATCTCGAAAAGCTATCATATTTTACGAGAGAAATAAATATACATGGGATATTATTTTTGCCGGTGAAATGACAACAAGATAAGATGGGAGCCAACTCGGACCCTTCGTAAAAGCAGAAAAAGTTGTTTAGACAGAAAATGTAAGAAATATTTAGAGCAAAACTCGAGGACCAAACTGAAGATTTTCTAAAAATGTCATCACTGAAAGGCAACTAACTATATAAAAGAAATTATTGATTGTTACATTTTTTTGTCTGCCTATCAAAATGTCTTATTTCTCGACTGATATGTGTGGATTATTATGATTCACAATCACCTACTCACGTCAACTTGTCAAATGACCTTTACGAGATATCAAATTGGGACAAATTTTAACTAATCAAAATATATTGAGGAGCCAGTTTCACTCACTGAATCGGTTCGGCTCGATTGGGTCGGTTTTGGACCGAAAATGGGCCCGGCCTGGCACCTGATTTGCCCTTGCTCTTTGAATTGGACAATATTTCATAAAATGCAAAATTAAACAATAAAAGCACTTGAAAAGAAAATAAAAACCCAAAAGTGCAAAAGAGCTTTTATGATTCGTTAATCTTGTATTTATTTCTCCTTTTAATTGTTTTATTCCAATCGTCTTTATTCTTTATTTTTCTTCTTTAGCTTTATTCTCCTTCAACGTTTTGGTATTTTTCTTGGTTATTGGTTTTATTTCATATTATACCATTACTTCTGTTTATGTTACCTTGAAATTAATTTAGAGATCGACTTCATGTATAAACTTCAATTTCTAAATTATACACAATGAATTTTAATATTTATATCAAAACATTCTATCCTAGATTCGTAGATAAAGATCAATTGAAAAAAAATATACACGTCAAAATTATTTGATCTTCGTTTACTCTAATATTATAAGGCTTAAGAAAATCTACATGTATAAAGTGAACTAGACTACACCATTTTCTTGGTGATCTTGTGTAGACCCTCTCGAGTATCCGGCATGAATTGTTATCGTTATATGCAATGACATGCTTGATAAGTTGAAATGAATAGTGCACGATAATACTAATTAAAAAAAGAAATTAAATTATTACCTATTATCGTGTTATTGTTTTATATGCCAATATAAAGCAACTAAAACCAAGTTTAAAAACTTGTTTGGTCGTGATTTATATCAGGTAGAAATTTGGAATACAATATTTCAACCGAAAGAATTTGCTCGTTGTAGGATTTTGACTATGTTACATGCAATATCTTTTATGGTCCCACAACTTTTCAATCACACATTTCAAAAACTTCTATCGCAATTTACTAAAAATCTAATTTTAATCCCCACGAAACACTCTCTAAATGTCCAAATACACTCTCAAATTGACTTCTTTAAATAGTGATCTATCCCATCATTAGCACATGGGTTGGGATACTACATGTACATCATATTTGACATCGTTGTTTACATTGTGTCACGTGACAACAAACCATTCGTTAATTTAAGAAACAACTATACCTCCCTATTTTTTTGAAAACACAAAAGATGTCAAATAAGATGTAAACCATGGAATACTTATTATTATTATTATTATTATTATTATTATTATTATTGTTGTTGTTGTTGTTGTTGTTGTTATTCTTCATTTTCGAATAGAAAAACACAAAGTGTGTTATGTAGCAATTTTGACAGCCCTTTTATGTACACATAATAGTACAAATGGCTAAGTACAAATTAATGAAGGTTTATGTGTGACACCTCCCATCATTTTTGGCTATTGTTTTACACCAAGGCCCTGTTTGATTGGGTGACAATTCTTTTCATTTTCCCACTTTTTAATTGTTTGATTTGATTTTTTTTTCTTGACAATTGGAATTCTCACTTCCTCCCACACGGTCACATATTCTTGGTTTTCCTTGAATTCATTTTTCCACCACCTTAGGTGGGAAAATTGTTTTCCTGGTAATTTTTTTTAATGGAAACAAATTTTAAGTGGAATTGTAACAAATTATATCCCTTTAATGGATAATTTTTTGAAAAATAAAGTCAAACGAATACTAAAATATCCAAATTTTTAATATTTTATAGGTGGAAAATTATACCAATCAAACACAACTAATTGTCAATTCCCTAGAGAACAAGTTCTAAACAATTCAATTCCCTGAAATTCATTTTCTTTTCACCAAAATTTCACTTTTGCAATCAAACGGACCCTAAGACCCTGTTTGAAATGTAAATTTAATTTTAGCTTCTGTCTAGTGACCATTTTTCAGCCCATTGGAAATAAAATTTAGCCAACTTTTTGGACTTTCCCTCCCACAGTCGTCTTTTTTGACTTCTTCAATGGTCATTTTTTTCTTCTTTTTTGTTGAAAAATGGCTACCAAACAGCCTCTTAACATTTTTATGTGATTCACAACTTTTCGATTATACATTTCATCAATTTTTATTAAAATTTAATTTTAATCCTCATCAAATAAGAACTAATGATAAATACAAATGAAAATTAGAATACATGCGCGTGTGTGTCGGTGTATCTTGTATAGGTATATAAGTATGTATAAGAGATTTCATTCAAAAAAAATGAAAAAAAAATATCCAAGTGAGAAAGGTTAATGGGTCCACACGGACAGACAAATCTCTTCCTTAATTTCATTTTCATAAAATCGTATCCTACCGTGCATATCATATAAACTTAAAAGTACTACGTTAGTTTTTGATATACAACCTGACTACATTGGCTCGTGTAAGAAAACCTATGCCAATTTCTTGATTAATATTATCATGAAACGTGTAAGAAAATTGGAGTCAACGTATGTTCAATTATTCAGAATTTTTTTTTTTTTCTTTTGAAAAATTAACAAGCTAGAGTTGAAAATTCATTTGTATTAAAAGAAAAAATATATATTAATATGTAACTAATCTTGGATCACTACACAATTATTAAATAAATACCTTGATTGATGGAGAGCACTCTTTATTAATTAAAGAAAGATATAGTCCGTCAATGTTATAAGATTGTGTACTTTGTCAACCTAAGTGCAAGTATGTCTAAAATGGAATAATACGTATTAATTCTTTATCCCTATTTACATTATCAACCCTCCATTTGTAGATTAAAAGACTTTTTTAAGATTGATCGTCGACTCGACCAACTCTCAAGGATTTGGAGGTCGAATGACTAGAGAAAGATAAATATTCTACCCGATTATAGGGCAATAAATTCGTAGTCACACAAATATTTTTGCTGCAAGACATTGTAAGTATTGTTTGATTAAAAAAATTATTGCATTCATGATATATTTAATATGTTATATTAGAAAAACTGTAAAGAGTAAGAAATAAAGAAGAAATTTTAAATATTCTCAATTGTTTTGTCCATTTGAAGATCAGACATGTCATTAAATAACACTATGAATATAAAATATTGAAGTATTAATTATTTATGAAAATTGCCAAATGGCCTAATATTAGTTACATACTTGCTTTATATAGAAAATTCAAAAAAATAATAAAAAAATAATTTAATCTCTCTCCCTTTCTGGAGATCAATTGCCAAAATGGCCCATAGATTTGATATATTTATGACATTTTTAATATATTAGATTAGACGATGTTGCAAATTAATAAAGAAAGATGAATTTTTCTATTTGTACAGAAGAAATCATTCTGTAAAAATTACCGACTCTCACATGGAGATTAAGCCCCATGTGATTTAAATATTACAAAAAAAGCCCCCACCTTGATGTGTGTAATCTGTATGTTTTACAGAATTTATTTTTCTGTTCATATAGAAGTGCTCAAGAAAGATAAAACAAAATTTTGGAAAAAATAAGGGTTAGGTTCTTCAATTTTTATGTGGTGTAACGATTTTTTGACCTTAAAAATCGAGGTTCTAGGTCTCAAATCTAATTAAATAAGTCGATGACGTAGATCCTCAATTTTGAAAATCGAGACCCATAACCACAATAGAGGAATCAAAGCCTAATTTTTAATTGCCATGTCCAATTTAATATCAAACGTGTTATTATATTTCATTTTGAATATAAGAGCTGATACTACCAAAAATCGTACCTGCTGATTTTTGAGCTTGACGACTGAGAATGAGTACGAACAAGATCTTTCAGTACTTGAAACAAAGGCGTCGAGGTGTGTCATCGTCGTCCCTTCGATACTTAAGTCAGAGAGAGAATTTGAGAAAATATATGTGCTGTAAGTTATGTAAAAACGTATATTGATAATGAATTTGAATGATATATTTATAAAGGTAGGTAGTGCATTCTCAGTAGGATTAGGTTATTCAAATCCTTAAGAGTCCTGCTATACTTAGGAGTATTAACGTATTTGAATAAAGATAGGATTTCAGTGATAGAGTCCCTATAAAAAAAAAGGATAGGGTCAGCGAGACTCAACATTCTTGAAATTGGATAAGTTCCATCTTATCAGAGTCTTGATGGGACATGAGTTATTAGGCGTGAGGTCAAGAAGTAACTTCGAGGAGATTGCTAGCTGATGAGAATTGTTATACCCAAAGAGATAGGCTGACCAAGTCTAGAGGGTATCGTCTCATGTACCCGAGGATGGACCACATCAAGGATAGTAGATTGAGATTGATGATATTAGCAAATACAACTCCTCGGGATACCAAGCTCGGGTATGACATAATTTTGGGATGATCAGTAGCCCTCGTGCACCATGTCAGAGGCTTACACATGATGCGTGAGTTTTTGAGATAAGATGCATATTCCAATATCAAGAACGAGCAATAATAAAGAAAAGTTGGACAACCTTTGGTGTAGGCGTGACTAGTCTTTGATTATGCATGATCAATCATTGATTAGGCCTGATCAGCTTTGAAAATATGCATGATCAGCCTTGAGACGGCATGACCAGCCTTGAAAATAGGCATGCTCAGCCTTTTGATTAGGCATGATCAGACTAGAAAATAGGCATGCTCAGCCTTTTGATTAGGCATGATCAAACTTGAAAATAGGTATGATCAGCCTTTAATTAAGCATAATCAGCCTTGAAAATAGGCATGATCAGCATTTTGATTAGGCATGATCAGCCTTTTAATTAGGCATGATCAGCCTTTTGATTAGATATGATCAACTTTTTGACTAGACATGATCAACCTTGAGACTGACATGACTAGCCTTTTGATTAGGCATGATAAGCCTTTGATTATAAATGATCAGCCTTGAAAATAGGCATGATCAACCTTTTGATTAGGCGTGATCATCCTTGTGACTTACGCATGATTAGCATTTTGATTCGGCATGATCAGCTTTGAAAATAAGTATGATATGCCTTTAGACTTAGGCATAACCAGCATTTTGATTAGGCATGATTAGCCTTGAAAATAGGCATGATCACCCTTTTGTTTAGGCATGATCAGTCTTTTGACTAGACACGATCGGCTTTGAGATTAGGTATGACCAGCCTTTTGATTTGGCATGATGAACCTTTTGATTAGGCATGACCAGCCTTGAAAATAAGCATGATCAGCCTTTTAATTAGATATGATTAGCCTTTTGATTAGGCATGATCAACCTTTTGATTATACACGATAAGCCTTGAGATTAAACATGATCAGTCTTTTGATTAGGCACGATCAACCTTGAAAATACGCATGATCAACCTTTTGACTAGACATGATCCTTGAGACAATGTATGATCAGCCTTGAAAATAGGCATAATCAACCTTTTGATTAGACATGATCAGCATTGAGATTAGACACGATCAGCCTTTTGACTAGGCATGACCATTCTTGAGACTAAGCAAGATCAGCTTCTTGATTATGCATGATCAGCCTTGAGAAAATGCATGTCAGCCATTTGATTAGAAATGATCAACCTTTTGATTATGCATGATCAGCCTTTTGATTAAGCATGATTAGCCTTGAAACTTAGGCATGACAAGCCTTTTGATTAGGCATGATCAGCCTTGAAAATAGGCATAACCAGCCTTTTGATTAGGCATAATCAACTTTGATAATAGGCATGATAAACATTGAGATTAGGCATGATCAGCCTCGAGGATGGGGCTGAAGATGTAGACGAAGATCAAGTTAACAGGCCCCCAACCATTAACCTTGACTGGGCTTAATCTCACCCCGATCAGGGTTTGAATATTTGGTTTTTGTCAAGTACACTACCCGATCATGGTTTGAATATTGGATCGTTCTTTTGATATCGATGTTTCATAGTTTGTTTAATGCACGTCCAATAATTTATATTTGTGTTTTCCTCGAGCATATCTTGTAATAGTTTAAGATAAAGTTAGAAGCTCGATGAGCTTGGAGTTGCGAAGCTTAATGTAATTACCCGAGCAACTTTTTTTAGAAGATGTTTTAATAAAAAAGTTAGAAGCTCGAGGATCATTAGGCTCTTAAGCTCGAGGAGTTCAAAACTCGAACAATCAAAGTTTAAAGTTAGGAACCCTAGGAGTAATAGGCTTGCAAGCCCGAGGAGTCCAAAGCTCGAACAATCAAAGTTTAAAATTAGGAACTCGTGTAGTATTAGGCTCTCAAGCTCGAGGAGTCTAAAACTCGAATCAATCAATGTTGAAAGTTCGATGTATTCCCGAGCATTGTAGTATCCCAAGGAACTACAAGCCGCAATATTTTTGATATAGTCGAACTACAAGCTCGAGTATTCGCAGTATAGTGCTCAAGGAATCTGAACCAAGCTATTTTGATGTTCAAGCACAAGGCAAAGCTTGGATGTGCTTGCATGGGACAAGGTTTTGAGGTGCTTGCATGGGACAAGGTTTTGAGGTGCTTGCTCGGTGGCAAGGCTTTGAATGTTTGCTCGGTGTCAAGATTTGAGGTGCTTGCACGAGGTAATGATTTGAGGTGCTTGCACGGTGACAAAACTTTGAGGTGCTTGCTCGATGACAAGTTTTTGAGGTGCTTGCACAGGACAAGACTTTGAAGTGCTTGCACAGGACAAGACTTTGAGGTGCTTACTCTGTGGCAAGGCTTTGGGGTGCTTGCATGGGGCAAGACTTTGAGTTGCTTACTTGGTGGCAAGACTTGGAGGTGCTTGCACGAGGTAAGGCTTCGAGGTGCTTACTCGGGGCAGAGCTTCGAGGTGCTTGCTCGGTGGCAAGTTTTTGAGGTGATTGCATGAGGCAAGGCTTTAAGGTGCTTGCACGGGGCAAGACTTTCAGGTAATTGCTCGGGACAAGGCTTTGAGGTTAAGAATATTTTACTGGGATGGAATCCTGACTCTAACTATTCAAGCAAACTTATCTTTCCTAAATACCGAACGTGGGCACGCTAGCCCCGACTACTTAAAAAGTAAAAAGACGCGGGACATGTAAATCCGAAAAATTGAAAAGTAAAAGGAAAAAGAAAAATTACTGGGTGTAAGTATAATAAACTACTTGTAATAAATTTTCAGATTATCAGCTTTCGAAGGTCTCGAAAGTAGATAAGAAAGCACTTTCGATGTGAAATGAGTGTTAGGGGTAAATCCTATCATCCCTAAAGTTTTCTTTTGCAGTCCAGCAGTGATTCCATTATGTATGAGCTTAGCTAGTTCGTTTGAGTCCATGGTAACCAACCTCGAGGCCCCCGAATCCACCATTATCATGGGCTTCACGATCGAGCATCGGTCAAGAACCCTCTCGGTTGTCTTACTATTGGTGTCGGCCGATGTACCTGCGGTTGGGGAGTTGGTACTGTCGATGATTCTTCTTGATGAGCAGGGGGCTTCGCAACATGTGGTGGGTCTGGTACGAATGAGCTTGTTGGAGGAAGATCTGAACGTATGTTGACCATGGCTTTTATTAACGTTTCCCACAGACGGTGCCAATGATGCTACCAAAAATCGTACTTGCTGATTTTCGAGCGTGAAGACTAAGAATGAGCACGAACAAGACTTTTCGGTACCTGAAATAAAAGCGTCGAGGTATGTCCTCGTCACCTCTCCGATACTTAAGTCAGAGAGAGAATTTGAGAAAATGTATGTGCAGTAAATTATGTAAAAATGTACATTGATAATGAATTGGAATGATATATTTATAAATGTAGGTAGTGCATTCTCAATAGGATTAGGTTATTCAAATTCTTAAGAGCCATGCTATGCTTAGGAGTTGCAGCTTGATTGACTTCGTAGTATTGACGTATTTGAATAAAGATAGGATTCCAGTGATAGAGTCCCTATCAAAAAGGATAGGATCAGCGAAACCCAACATTCTTGAAATTGGATAAGTTCGATCTTATCGGAGTCCTGATGGGATATGAATTATTAGGCGTGAGGTCAAGACGTAACCTCGAGGAGATTGCTAGCTGATGAGAATTGTTATACCCGAGGAGATAGGCTGATCAGGTCTAGAGGGTATCGTCTCATGTACCCGATGAGGGACCACCTCGAGGATAGTAGAATGAGATTGATGATATTAACAAATATTGAAGTGTTAATTATTTATGACGAAAGAAAAAAATCCCTCTCTCACCCCCCATCCCAAGGAAGCTTCCCACATCCTTTCTTCCCAGCATCTTTTGTCAATCACACTGAAAGCAAAGACCTTAATTTAATACACACTTTAATTTCGGTCCCAAAATGTTGGGACCCACTCAACTTCTTTTCATGTGATATTATTTTTTTCCTTTCTAGAAATGATGCATAAATATAAGTAATTAGATCATCCAAATATTAATTTACGCCCTAATGAAAACTTGATGCAATAAGTCGGTGCAACACACTGGTTAGACATTGTGAGCAAATTTTTACATGATAATTTCTCTTATGTCAATTATTATAAGTCGAAAGTTTTTTACTGAATTAATAGGGGTTGCATTAAATTGATATTCACACTTATTAAAATTTCTAATTTCGAGATAAGTGAAAATATAAAGAACACGAAAATTATACACGAGTTTAACATTGATTAAAAATTTGTATCGAGACAAATATCGAGAATGGGATTTCATAATCTCATAGAAAGCCTTGTCTCCCCGTTTGAAGATTAAAGGAAAATTTTGAAGCAAAAAAATAAATGACTAGAAAATATATAGCTTAAAGTTCAATTTTTTTTGTTACTCCCTTCTATGGAAATTATATAGCTTAGATGACTTCAAAGATTTTGTGGTCAAAGTTAAAAATAAGCGAGTTACTTATTTTGAAAGTAATCTCTATTTTGCCCTAAAAATAATATAACCATTTTACTAAAAGAAAAAAGTAATTATTGAAACAAAAACTTAAAAGTAAGTTTGATTCAATTTTAAACTTAGCCAAAAACATTCTAAATTATATTTCTAACTTCAACACATTCACTTAAGTTCAAATCAGATTCATTAGTTTGAAAAAGCAAGATTTGATATTGGAAAAGCAATAGAAAAGTTTGAAAATACTTATTGCCGAAGAAATTAATTACTTTTATTCATGATTCTCGATGTGATGTCGGTTAGTTTAATATTAAATAATGTTATTTAGTATCAATGGTGATAAAATTATGTAACTTATTTAATTGAACTAATGCTGTTATCTAGACTGATATTAAACATTAGTGGTACTAAATAACAGTGTTCCAAAAATTACGTAAGTGACAGAATGAACTTTTTAATCTTTCAGAAATTTAGGATCTGCATTAAATTCTGTAACAAGAAAATTCAGTATTCTATTGGTCGAGGAAGCACTAAAAAAAGGTTTCATTGATTTGTCGGTGACAAACTGCTACACAAAATTTAAAAACTCAAAACAATTAGATTAAATTTTAATTATTTCTTTTAGAGGACCAAAAAGAAATCAAGATTTTATTACCATCCATTGAATTTTCCTTAACTTCCCCAGTTGCAACCTGCATTTGCAGTATACCATTAGTTTTTTTTTTTTGTTACTTATCGTTACTTTTATCGAAGAACAATATGAAATTAGTTGATTGCCTTCATTTGTAAGATTTCATTGCTTTTATTGAACACCAATTTAAATTAGTTGATTCACTTTGGGTACGCTCATGCACTAGTAGCAATTTTTAGTTGATTATATTGGCAATAAATACGGACTAAAAATTCGATTCATTTTCGATATTTTGAATACACTAAACATTCGATTCACTTTGAACATGTCCGACACACTAAAAATCAACTTGTGTTGACGATTTATACTTGTTGTTAGTAAAAAGGTATTACTTTTAAATCCAACTAAACATTCATAATGAACATAAATTATGATAGTATATTTTAGTCGTAATTGCGTATTTACAAACATCATCAATTCTAGACATTATAGTATTTATATATATTTAAATAACCATCATAATATTAAAATTACACATAAAAGTTTCAAAACCACTGTCTTAACATCACACAATATCTTCTTCTTCTTATTCTTTTTTTTTTTATAGTAAAAGGAATGAGAAAATGATTGACACATTTTCGTTAGACCTAAAATGAAGAAGGTTAAACATAAATATGCTTTTGACAAGTACGGCGAGTCATAAAAAATATGTGAATTTTCGTCATTGTTATGGTATTAATCTAAATCATCTGATTGGAGATAATCGTATTAATAATGCCCTCTAGTGAGTACCCTTAGTTTGGAAAAATTAAAAACGAAAATAAAATAAAATTGAATAACCCAAAAACAAAACAAGAAAAAATTTACAAGCTGTTAACGTTTGAGTAAGAAGAGAAGTGTTCTCATTTCCAGGAGCTTATGCATATGGTCTTATCACATGGTTTTGAGATTTTCTATTATACTCAAGTAATATAATAGCTGTCAACTTAAATGCAATAGACAAACCAATAAATATTTCAAAGATGAGATCAACCCCCACCCCACCCCCATCTTCCCTTTCCTTTCCATCTGTAAGCGAGTGAAAACGAGTTAAATACACTACAAAAGAAAGTGGTCTCCAACCAACACCCACACCCCACCTCCTCTTATTTTCTTTATAATCCATTCATCTAACACTTCCAAGTTCAGGGTCAGCCAAAAAAATAAAAATACACACACGCAAACCCTCAAATTCAATACTTTGATCTAAGATTTCCCAAAAAAAGGTTTTTTTTTTCTTGAAAAACACACGTAATCTTGAAGAAATAATGCAGTACCATACAATGGCTTCTTCTCCGCCGGACACTAGCAAAACAACAAAGCTGGAACGCTATAACAGCTACATCCGCCGTGTGAACAGCACGAAGCTCCTTCAAGCATCCTCAAAACTCCTCTTCCGTGTAACCCTTTTAGTTGCCCTTCTTTTGATCTTGTTTTTCACTCTTAATTATCCGCCAATTACGGATAATCCGCATCATATTCACTCCAAGAATCATTTATTCTCCTCCGCCTTTTATGGAAGCGGCGCCGCCTGGGAAAAACAAGTTCGCCACTCTGCCACACCTCGACGCCCTAATGGCTTCTCTGTGTTGGTCACTGGGGCTGCCGGATTTGTCGGCGTGCATTGTTCCTTGGCGTTGAAGAAACGTGGTGATGGTGTTTTGGGTTTGGATAATTTTAACTCTTACTATGATCCATCGTTGAAAAGGGCAAGACAGAAGTTACTTGGTAAGCATCAAATCTTTGTAGTCGACGGAGATATTAACGATGCCGAACTGCTAAATAAGCTCTTCGACATTGTCCCATTCAGCCATGTTCTTCACCTGGCGGCGCAAGCTGGGGTTCGTTATGCTATGCAGAACCCACTTTCGTATGTAAATTCAAACGTAGCTGGATTTGTGAACTTGCTTGAGGTTGCAAAATCTGCTGATCCACAACCCGCCATTGTGTGGGCTTCTTCAAGCTCTGTTTACGGGTTAAACACAGAAGTCCCATTTTCAGAGGGCCACCGGACTGACAAGCCGGCGAGCTTATACGCCGCCACAAAAAAGGCCGGCGAAGAAATTGCTCACACTTATAATCACATTTACGGGTTGTCGCTTACTGGCTTGAGATTCTTCACTGTTTATGGACCATGGGGCAGGCCGGACATGGCTTACTTCTTCTTCACCAAGGACATACTCCAAGGCAAGTCGATTAACGTTTATGTTACACCAGACGGCAAGGAGGTGGCGCGTGATTTCACCTACATCGACGATATAGTAAAAGGATGTGTCGGTGCACTCGACACGGCGGAGAAGAGCACCGGAAGTGGCGGCAAGAAGCGTGCGCCGGCACAGCTGAGAGTGTACAATCTAGGCAACACCGCCCCTGTGACGGTGAACAAATTGGTGGGCATCTTAGAAAGTTTGCTGAATGTAAAGGCGAAGAAGCATGTGATCAAGATGCCAAGAAACGGTGACGTTCCATACACCCATGCTAACGTGAGCCTGGCGTACAGGGACTTCGGGTACAAGGCCACCACGGATTTGGCTACAGGATTGAGAAAATTCGCTAAGTGGTACACTAGTTATTATGGGATTGAATCAAGGGTAAGAAAGGAAATTCAATCAGATGATTAAAGCATATGTCTCCATCATCACATGGTAGTGGCGGGGTATGTATGTTGAATTTTCTTTTTTATTTTTATTTCACTATATTTTCCCAATTTTATTCCCTTTAAAAAAAAAAAAAGTTTGTCTGTATTTGGACCGACCAATTGATGTTAATGTTGTTTTAGTATAGAGGTAAAATTTTACAAAACAGAATTAAGCAAAATTATAAGCAGAAAAGGGCAAGTGTACATCTGTTGATTTGTAATTTTAATTTGTTGGTACAACAATGAAGACATCAATCCAGATTCTTCTTCAATGTTTCTTGATTTATTTATTTTTATTTGAGGGGCGGGGATATACTTAATTATTTTTCTCTATTGAAGATGCCTTCTATAAATGAGAATAGGTAATAATGTCTCGCTGTTTGATTTGACAATTTTTTCATGGTACTTGAAAATAAAATTTCATCTTTCAACAAAAGTCATATTTGATTGGAAAATTTTTCTTGACAATTCATTTCCATCTTATCTTTTGCCTCACACGGTTCCAATTCTATAGTTGTGAGGAAAATCAATTTCCACCAATTTGGTGAGATTTGATTTTCCAGACTACTTTTTTTTTTTCAATTGAAACAAATTATATTTTTTAATGGACAATTTTCATATAAAATAAAGCCAAACGAACACCAAAATTTCAATATTTTCGACGTGAAAAATTATACTAATCAAACACAATTAATTGACAATTCCTAGGAAAATAATTTTAGAAAATTCAATTCCCTGAAATTCATTTTATTTTCACTCAAATTTTATTCTTGCAATCAAACGGATCATAACAGTAATTTACAAATTATTGCTTATTTTCAAAGACAGCTTATTCTGGACCCACGAGACCATAATCATGTCTTTTTCTTTAATTGGTTGTCCTCGAATTCAAATTAGCTTTTTACGATTATATCATCGCATATGTGATTTGTCTAATGAGAAAGGTGTGTATACTCTAGTTTGTAAAGTCGACTGTAAAACTTTTTTAAGAACTTGCTTTAAGCATCATATGACAATGTTTGTTCATACTTCAGAGTTCCTGATTGATAGGCCAATACTTAAGCCCCTATTTGGTGTAGTTTAAAAAAGTTGATAAAAAATTAAAGTTAAAATCGATAATTAATTTTACGATAATTATTATCAACTTTTTAATAATATATTTTATTAATTTTCATCAAAATTTATTAAAATCTATTTTTTAACTATAACAAACCCGGACTTATACTTTTCATTGATTTAACATGTCCTAGCAACTTCTAATTTCACAGTACAAGCATATAGTTTATTCTTAGGAAGGAAAGCTACGATGGTTACTGAGTTGAATATCTAGAAAGTGCGGTTAATTTGTGACAACTTTTATACAAAGTACTAAAGCAACTCTAAAATAACGTTATATCATGTAAAAGTCCTCTTTTTATCCCTTTGATTGATCGAGTTATATAATCCTATTGTTTATATCCGAAGTCAATCTCCTTGAACAACGGATAGTTACTTACCTTTTTATTCAACTAATTATTAATGACTTTCATGGGCCGACAAGCCACTGTCCACCTCAATCTTGATACAACGAAAATCGTCTCATGCGTAGTAATTAAACTCAATCAATGAACCTTTTTTACTCATTGCCCTCTTTGAATATAAGCAACAACTTCATCCCGCGGTTTACCTGATCTGTGTGATGAGGGCCGGATCGCAAGCCTCGGGATTAATCGTCGAAGGTGGACACTTGGATATAAAAAAAAAACATTTAACTTTTTACAATGTCTCTATTACCATATACAGTAATAATGTGATACTTTGTGTAAGTGCAAGTAGTCATGGACATGGCACAGACTGAGACGTGAACGAAATTGTCTAAGATTCATACAATTTTGTTGTTTTATGTACAAATTCAATCACAAGTTGTACTATAAACGCTACTCACATTCTTTATCTCGCCGTTGGACAATGTCATGCTGTCCTTTTATAGGTACTCAGTCCAAAACATGCTGTCAGAATTTTACTTGGTGAATGTTATGGGAACGTGACAAAAATTTTATCACATTTGAATAGAAGTTATGCACTTTATGATTAAAATTAAAATTTAATTTATTTAAATTTGATAAAATTCTAGCAAAGTTTATTAATCAAGTATTATATGAGACATATGTAGCGTCTTACCGTTATACAGTAGATGCAATAATAATTATTGACCAATTTCAAGTAGAATGATCAGTATGTCCCTTCAACAGTTAATTCAATGTTCTTTAAAAATGACAATTTTGTTATTTTTTTTTTCATATGGAGTAAAAAATGACGGCACAAGTGGGAAAATCTGTCGAAAGTTGATCCCAACACGGACTTAACTTATCACTTTTTCCTTTAAAGCAAACAATAGTTTCACAATAAGTAAATTATTTTTTTTCGAAGTTTTGTGACAATTATTTTCAACCATGGAGATCAAGTATATAGCAACGAAATGTTGTAAATTATTATTATTTTTTTCCATTACTACATGGTGACATTGATTATAATTTGTGGCTAAAACTCAATGTAAACAATCAAATATTTATTATGTTTAGCGAATCTAAATATAATATTCAGTTTTTGAAGGAATCTGCAAATATTTCTAATATCATTGTTGTCACGGCATAAAGAAAAAAAATGTTCATTTTATCAACAATTGAAATTTGGAACAATTTAAAATAAAATTAACACATTCTGATTCAAAGTCAAATATTTATATTAATGTTCCCATGGCCAAGTGGTATTTGCATCGAATGGTGTCCCTTTTTTTAGGGTACATTATGGCCAAGGTCGTCATCTTTGGTATTCTTTTTCTTTGAATTTGTCCGGTCGAACTATTTGCATCTTTTTTCAGAGAGTTCAGATTATCGTTAACACGAAAATTGCATTACCAATAATCGATTTAAAATTAACCCTACTATGTATTTAAACCAATGCAAAAAAGTAAGTGGAAAGTGTATTCTAATGTAATAACTATTCTAAGATTAAAGTTATGAATAAGTAACTAGTGGACAAAAGTCAATTTTCAGATTTAAAATGATGAGAGAAATGCTAGGACTCGCGATTTCATCTTAGATGTATCCCTTGATTCATCACACAAATCCAAGAAAATAATTAAGTTGTGTATCCGATCGAACTTCTCTCAATCAACTAAAAACGTCTCATGAGCAAATCGAATGTTGTGACCCCATTTTAGGGGGGAATGGAATTTGCAATACAATATTTTCAGAGAATGTAGTTAAAAAGTGAGAGAATGTTTCGAATTTATGAAATTTGCAATACAATATTTTTGGAGAATGTAGTTAAAAAGTGAGGGAATGTTTCGAATTTACATGTAAATTATTTATTGAAAGAAATGTGAGTTTGAAAAAAAAAAATGAGTTTTTTATAAAATGAGGCTAAAACATGGGCTCCACTGTTCAAAAGATATATTTTTTTCCTTTCTTTTTTTCAACAACACATTCTTTAATAAAATAATATTACACTTAAATTCAAAAAATTTCTTATTTTTTAATCACACAGTTTTAAAAAATCATTATTTCAAAATACATTTTCTCCCAAAATCACATTAAAATGGAGCCCAAACATAGGCTAAATCTGCTCGATTAACTAGACTCATTCAAATTAAATGCATTAATCCATTAAGAAAAAGATTGAATGATTGGAATAACTCTAGAAGTATATTTATATCTTCTAGCTAAATTATTTATTCTTTGCTGTTCACGAATAAATTAATACATACTGAAAAATTAATTGCAACAATCACAATAATAAAAACTTTGAACTACGTCCATTAAAATCGAGTCTTTAATAATCAAAATCAAGGGTTCGGACTAAGGCTATAACGCTCGCCCTAACCGTGAAATTAGCCGACAACCTTCTTAACAAAACACGAAGAAGAATTCGAAACATCACCAAGATCTTAGAAGAAAAGAAAGAAACTTCAAAAATCCAACTTGAACCATGCTTGAATTCTTCTACCCTAGAATTTTGTGTTTTTTTACTCTGAAAAATATCAAATTTCCTCTTTCAGAAGATTAACATCGTTATTGTTTGATTTTATAGAAATTAAAATTTATTAATTAAAATATAATTTAATCGTTTCTCAATTTGCAGTCACACTCACCCATTCTAAATTTAATCCAACTTATGAAATGCAAGTTCTTGAAAGAATCTATAAGGCCCTGTTTGATTTGGGTTTATTTTTCTTGGAAGATGGAAATTAAATTCCATTTCCATATTTTTGCACGTTTGATTGACTAAATTTTTCACGAAATTGATTTTCCACATTTTCTTGATTTTTGAGGAAAAGTTTTTCTCATGGGTTTAGTAGGAAAAACTTTTCTAGGATAGGTAACTTTTTTCAAAAAAAAATTTGGCAATGGAAACAAATTATATCCCTTTAATGGACAACTTTCATGAAAAATAAAGTCAAACGAAATCGAAAGATCCAAAATTTCAATATTTTCAGGTGAAAAATTATACAAATCAAACACAATTAATTGATAATTCACAGTAAAACAAGTATTAGGCAATTCAATTACTTGAAATTCATTTTCTTTCCACTCAATTCCATTTTTACAATCAAACAGACCCTAAATATGTACATGATTAACAGTTTCCTCTCCCAAAGACGAAAATAAAAAAATTTAAATAAAAATAATGTATAAAAAATAATCACAATTCGATTCGAAGTTAAAAAATGGTTGGTAGGTAGAAAATCTCAATAACATTTCAATAATTTATGAACATCAAGATTTGGACGTTGAAAATGAAAGATAATCCGGATAATGATCTGCCACAACTTGGACAGTTATGAACTGTTGATAATTTTTTATTGAATACATTTACTTAAAATTAAATTATTTAATTTGTGCATTTTTTTTTCTTGATATTCTAATGTCATTTTCGTCTAATAACGTGTCAAAAGGAATACCGTCTATAAGAATATTAATTCAAAATAAATTATATTGTCATTAATATTGTAAAATAAATTATTAAGTTAGAAATTTAGGTTAGTACCGTGTATAATAATTTTACCTAGTAGAGAAAAGGTAAATTTATTTATCTAAATCTTATCTTCAAAACGATCCCTATCGACCTTTTTTTGGTCATTAATTATAATTGTATTTTTAAGCTATTCTTTTGAAGGAAAAAGATACTAAATTCTTAATTCTCAAGTTGGCCTACCTATTTATACTTGTCTTTGTTTATTTACTTATTTAATATTAAATTTATAAGACAAACAACAAATGACATGTTGGATTATTCTTCATGTTTGCTTACACTATAACCGGAAATATGTGGCTTTCAAAGAAAAGGGCTATCAACACTCGGCCATCTCTTCGAAAGATAATTTTGATTTTATTCATCGGAATAGAAAAAGGAAGATGACATTAAAGTAAGATCAAGCTAATTAAATCATACGTACATCAGATCGATTCAAGATTTGCTTCTTTTAAAGATAACTTATCGACTCTTCGATAAATGTAAGAAAACTATTGCTTCAAAATATATAAAATCATATTTCTAAAACTCTTTGAATCCGATTGCTTCCTTGAATCAAATTAAATCAATTTATTCAAGTCTAAGCACGTAGGATTTGTCAGTTTTGAAGAATTTTGAACTCGTCGTACAATTAACAAACTTTAACTAGTCGTATAATTAATGAGACATTAATCCGACAGGTTGGTGGTAAAGTAACTTAGCCTTTTTTCCAAGAGAGTAATGGATAATTAAACAATTACAGCCAAGATTAAGACGTGCTAACACCACCTATAATCTATTCTATCTTTTTCTGCATTATGTATGAGCTAGCCCTACTGTCGATTAATTAATTAGGTTCTTGACTTTAAAGTAAGATCAAGCTAATGAATATATTATCGAATGGACTTTCCGGTTTTACGTCCGTGTTCCATATTTGAAAAAGGTTGTCTCGGGATTAACTTAAAAGGAATGCTTGTGTCGATAACTTTGCTAAGACACGACCCCACTTTATTTAGTAGGTTCGAAAGGTTGGGCTATAAACCCACTTTACAAGATTACGTTAAGACATTAGAGCGTAGAAAGAAGATTAGAAAAGTAAGAAGAAATGGAGAGCTCGACCCGTGCGAGCTTGTGCCGTGGGGACTGTTTTTTGCATAAAGTCTTGCCAAAATCTTGAAATCATGCTGAATAAAACATCTCTATCAATGAAGAGTTCACCGACACTTCTATTGCCTCTAAAGTCACGATGTTATCAATTAATGGTGTCACCTCAAGTGCCTAGCCATATTTCCAAACTCAATTTAAAAAAAATATATATATATTATTATTATTACCGACATTTTTAATATAAGCTACACGAAATGTTATGTCGGTATACATAGTTATATAAATTTTTTTTTTTTTTGAGATTCGAGTAATATGGACATGCATAAATTATAATACGATAAATATGTATGAGATAAAATGGAAGAAATATTGCTATATAACAATCATGTTGGAAAAATTTTGTTGGTGTTCGATATATCGTTTAAACTCCATAATTAAAATATGAATAACATGTCACGCTGAAATATTAGATATATATGCTAGATGTTCTATTGTTTTTATGAAAATATCACTTGCAATAGTGAATTGAGGTACGATATTTGACAGGATTACCTTGAAATATTTTTGGAGAAATAGAAATATATGAATAACGTATCACGCTGAAAACATCACTGGCAATAGTGAATTGAAGTATGATATATTTGACATTATTACCTTAAAATTATTGTTGTTGGAGAAGTAAAAACGCTGGTTAGTGAAGTTTTATCATCCATATTGGGTGGGGGTGTGGAGGGATAAAGAGAAGAGGAGAAAGTAATTAAGGCAGTAAACATACAGAAATGAGTTGTAGATAAGTGTATATTACATATATGTCTAACGAAATATGCAGATAAAATTGGTTTGACTTTTAGCCCTTAACCGGAGGTGATTCTCACACGATTTTAATTAGAGCTTGTTCGGTAGAGATTAAAAGTCAATTAAAATTGAAAATATAGTCGTTATTGGATCTCACTCGTCAAATAAAAATCAACAACGATTAATTTTTCAATTTTAATTTGATTTTAATCTCTACCAAATACGTTCTAAATTTTGGATAGTTGAAAAAGTAGTAGGTCCCGTTGAGCTGCAATTACTGACTAGCTCATTTGGTAAATGACCATAAGCGTCCATTCAAATAAACTGAATTAAATGTCAAAAAGATATATAATATTGGTAATATTGTAAAATTTGGTCAATAAATGCGGCTGGTTTTCAAATTATAACTGTAAATTTTTTTATTTTTATTTTTATTATTATTTTTTATTTGCTGAATACACTCCTAGACAAACACTTAGTAAGTTAAACACAAATACTTGGACCTTGTTTGATTGTAAGTTTTTTTCATGAAAAATGTTATATATGAGGAAAACGAATTTTACTTTTGGACGTTTGATTGCAACGTGAAAATGAAAATCGAATTCCAAGATACAACCACTTTAAACTGCATTTTCTTTGTTTTCATGAAAAAATAAATTTTCATGGGTTTGGTGGATTTTTATTTTTCAACTAACAAGGAATTGACATTTATTTCCACCATTATCTATCAAACGGACCCTTAACGTGTATTTAATTGACTCTATTTTTCATGAAAAATAAGCTGCAACCAACCTAGAGTGCCCCAACTTGTTCAAAAATTAGATCGAAACTAGCTAGTGTACTTTGAGTCAGTTCACATGTTGGTCCATCATTTATGTTGGGTTGAATTTTTCAACCCAACAACCTATAAAGACTAGACCAGTTGGCTCGATTTATTAAAAAACTATATTATTGCTAGTAAATTTTATTTCTAAATTTCTTATTCTTATTTGAGTTTTGCTAATTGTACACCAGATATGTACACCCTACTGTACTGCCCCCTCACAATAGGGGGCTTACGTACTGAGAGTGTACCTGGTGTATAGTCCCATCACTATCAACAAGAATATTTAATTTTTCAATTATAGATTTGAAACTATAGGTTAGCGCATCTTAACTAGCCAGCCCACAATATTGACGGGTCTGCGAGCTTGGTCCGGTCCACGTACTTTGAATATGAGCCCCGATCATATTTTTGGTTGGCTGGTTCAATCCCACTATGACCTGAGTTGGTCCTGCATGCATTGGGTCGGTCCAAATCAGCCCATTCATTTTGACTTCCCTGTAACATTGAACCATTGCCATTCTTGATAACACTTGTCCTAATTATTAGATCTTGATTTTGTTAGATCGAATTAATTAAGTATACAACCCATAAATATTTGCCGAGTTTCAATTTAGTTCATGAATTTTTTGGTAGTAATTTTTTTTTTTTAATAAGTAAAATAGTATGCTCTAATAAGACCATCGTCGAAAACAACTTTTATGGGGATTTAGTAATTACATATGTACCAGTATCTAAATTTAATTCTAATCTTGTGGTCATATCGATTGGTATAATTGTATTAATCTTTACATCGTTCAATACGTAATTAATAGGAGAGAAAGTATGTCATATTCACATCACATGACAATTCTCAAGGACATTCTATGAGATGAAGAAATGGATACATGATGTGTTTGCAAGGATATGCCTCTCGACAATTTACACGATAGGCAAAAGAATAGGAATTGAATTGAAAATTATTGACTTATGTTAAAGAATAGGCTTTTTTTTTTTTTTTTACCGAATTCAATGCTACGAGCGCAAAATGAGTCAAAAAATTAGTCATGACAGAATATCGAGAAGAGAATAAAATTCTCCTNTTTTTTTTTTTTTTTGACAAATTAAAATGTATGTAATTTTTTAAAATGAGTTACACTGTTTAAAATCTCGTTATAGTGTATAGAACTTTTTTAAATTATAACTTGCTCTCTATGTTAAATTTCATAGCGGCGTATGTAATTCGTTTTCAAATTATAACTTACTTATTTTTAACGCGAGAGAAATAGAAGACGATGGACACATTCAAGTAGATACCATAGATACATAAATATCGAAAACCCCCATTTGTGTAGATGATGGTGGAAATTTAGGGATGAATATGTGTAATATAATTTTACAAAATGTAACATAGCATGTTATAAAAAATTTCGTAAAAAAAGAATAAAAAATAAGTATTTTTGAGAATTAAAAAAAAAGATTAAAAGTAAGTATGAAATTAGCTAAGTTTTCAAAGGTCTTTGTGGATTGTTACCCTTCAGATAAAATGTACTTTTCTCTACTCATGCTCAGCTACAGTACTGGGCCTAATTAACCATATGCGGATGTGCACCACTGAAATTGGGCCCGAAAAACTTTGACTTGATAGAGAGCCTAGAGCAGAAAGTTTAAGGCCAAAATGAAAATTGACCCAAAATTTATTTATTTTCAGAGAAAGATACATATAACTAGGGGTGGGCAAAATCCAAACCAATCCGCCCAAACCGAACGGTTTGGATCTTTCTTTTTATATATATTTTATAGTTGGGTTGGGTTTTGGGCGAAGAAGGCAGGTTGGGTCGGGTCACGGATTAATCCAAGAAAACCGATTTGACCCAACTTAACCCGACCCACTTAGTTAAAAAAAAAAAAAAAAAAGACGCAACTCCATTCCAAAAGGCAAAAGTCCCAGGACAAACAAGTTACAAAACACAATTACACTACTTTTGCACTTTAAAATCTTGACGAAACTGTACCGAATATCTATGATTATTCCAAATTTATAATTTAACTTGTAGTTATGCTATTAAAAAGTTGTTGTAGTGAATTTTTTATTAATCTTTCTCATTTCTTGTTAAGCTTTGATTTGAAAACAAATGCATTTTTAATTACAGGTACAAGACGCATCTAGTTTCTTNTAATTTAACTTGTGGTTATGCTATTAAAAAGTTCTTGTAGTGGATTTTTTATTAATCTTTCTCATTTCTTGTTAAGCTTTGATTTGAAAACAAATGCATTTTTAATTACAGGTACAAGACGCATCTAGTTTCTTTTTTTAGCATTTTTTATTTATACATTTCATGTGGTTGATAGGTTCTTATTGTCAGAATATACTTTTATGATTTTTAGTGTTCAAATCGACCAGCCCAACCCAACCCGACCCGACCGAAACTTGATTGGGTTGGGTTGGAAGACATATTTGGGTTGGTTTGGTTTTTTTTTTTTTTTTATTTTTTTTATCAAACCAGCTATATTGAATTAGGTAAAAAATCGACCCGACCCAACCCACATCCCACCCCTACCTATAACCCTTCTTTTTAAATTTCAGTTTCAAAACTCAAGTTTTAATTATTCTTTTTCAATCTTAAGGTGATAATAATAATTATTATTATTTTAAAAAATACATAATCCATTAATATAGTACTTAGGGATGGCAAAAAAAAACTCAACAAAC
>CAIGRN010179562.1:0-13421 GCA_903798345.1 Fraxinus anomala
CCTAGTAGGAATTATTACCGTAGACAAATTTGCGATTTTTTTGTACCACTTTCCAACATCCAAACCCTGAAACCGAGAATACATATCAACATATATTCAGTTTTTAGATAATTAAAGGGAAAATAAATTTCAAAATACTATAGAAAGCATTGCAACTCGCAATTCTAAACTCCAGTTGCACTGACCCTTCTGAACCCGTTTCCAGCATCCGAGAACCCGTAAACCGAACCCGGCTGTTCAAACCCGAGGTATTTCTCAGCTAAGTCAATGTATTCACTCACCGGTTGGTCCCATTGCGTAGCTCTCTCCTTGACCTCTTCCTCCGTCGCTATAAAGAAAAATAGCAATTACAAATAAAAACAAAACGAACAAAATGTCGAAAATTGAAGGAATCCAGTACCGTGGCAAGTCCAGGCATGCAGACCGTTGGTGATGGAGAGGTCGAAATGAGTCGGATACCACGTGCCCTTAACGAATATGGGTTCTGATTCGGATTCGTTGTCGGGCTCTGATATTACCAGTTTCACGCACGTGTGCCTAGGCGACTTCATTGTCACAGTTTATGAGCTTCCCGCCTTGCTCTTCAAGCTTCAACACAAAAAATATTAATGAGAAGAGTCCAGTGCTATTGGGACTTGTCCGTTAGAATAACCCGCTGACCCGAATATTTTTTAAAAAATTTGATTTGTCTAGTAATAACTAACAATGATTAAGATAACACTTATCTTCTTATCGTGATTAGATGAAATTCACCGGTATGCGGGTGAACGTTAAATTCAAAGTCTAATCAATACTCTTTATTCTACAAGTACAAAGTATTATAACGATGAAACAATTAGTAAACTACGTTACGGGAGCATAAATAAATATTAAATTGAGTTCGTTAACTTTCGGTATTTCGACATGTCTGGCCTCTTGATGATCATAGATCAACATTTTTGGAAAGTAAATGAGATAGTTTGGATTGTAAGCGGCTATGATTGTCGATAAATATTCGTGTGAAGACGTGGCTAGTTGGTGGGTCGTGTAATCTTTTTAGTTTGGATCATTGATAATCTTGTGAAAATCGAGATCGACACTAACATCAAATTAGAGGATCGTGTCGACTCCTATAGTAGTTGAGAAGTAGGTGAAGACTAAGTTTGACTCTCATATTTACTTTTTTAGATAATTGTCGAGGTCAATGTAAAGTTAGTAAATACCAAGGTTGATGATAATATTATCTTTTTGGATCATTGACATATTTTAGCTGATATATGTTGTTGTCATTGGAATCCTTTGCGCATAACCTCGGACTAGCATTATTCTCAAGATCTTCTTTTATTCTATAAACTAACTTGACAAATAAGTAAATTTTGTAACTCTTTTATCATGGATCTTCATTTGTATTATGAGGTTAGCTCGAGCAGGGCCTGTTTTGCGTAGAGTTGAGTGAGGCCCGCGTCTTAGGCCCAATATTGGAGGGGCCTTAGATTTTAGCCTCTTTCATCCTTCCCTTTTTTGTTGGTTGATAAAACATTTGGAACATTGTCGACTTTGTAATTTGATTATAATATAAATATTTTGTATAATATATTTTATTTGTTGTTTTATTGTTATATATATAACTTAACAAGTTAAAAGATTAATGCAGAAAATGATTAAAACATTTTTTTTTATTTCTTAACTTTAAGATCGTACGTGGCCCAGTTTCCCAAAATGAAATTTAGTCCAAGATGTGTAAGAAGTTGATCAAGAATTCTATATTATGTGATTTGTTTACATTATCATTTTATTTTGTAGGAAATAGAAATATTCTTCTATATTATATGGAGTGTTTGTTTCTTTTACTGCTAGGCATGTGACCAAGGTACAGATAATTTCTTCACCTGTAACTTACTGTTGAACTTCAATTTTCAGTGGTTGACACAAATTGACATTGATCAACCAAGTCGCTTGTAGACTTATCACGAACTCTATATTGCTAAGAAGTCATGAACAACCTTTTTTAAACAATAGTGACATAACTTTTAGGTCGTCGTTATTTGAGTTTCTTTTTATATCCGTACGAAAAATATTAAATTTTGTACATAAGTTTGCGTTTATTATTAAACGATAACTTGACATGACTCATCACATGATAGATTTATCCGAAACAAGTGCAAAGTAGAATAGCACAAGGAAAAAGTGTACTTAATAAAAAAGAAATTTGAATTTTATTTATTAATAAATAAAATGAGTTTTAATAAGTAAACAGTACTTGTTGGTCTATTAGAATATGTGGTTAAAAATGAAATATGATCAATTATAAATAATTTATAAATTTCCCCGAAATGATACTTAATAACTTGACATGACTTATGATATGTTGTATTTATCTAAGCCTATGTTTGGCTCATATTTATAATTGTTTATAAATGCTTAATTCACTTTTTATTAACATATTTCGATAGATTTACAGGTATTACTCATTTATTTAATCACTTATTTTTATTTATAACTTAAATACCAAACACATTCGAAGAGAAAAAGAGAAACGGTAAAAAGAAATTTGAATAGTAGTGAATAATGTAAAGTCACAACTTTTTTCGGCAATTATTGTGAACCGTACCAAACTCGACACAAGTTGAGAAAAGATGTCCAACCCCACTTCACGATAAGACTCCACACTTTCTTGTCAACTTATAAAGGGAAAATCATAGCGTAAAATGGATTAGCGTCCATTTGACCTCATTATTTCATATTATAATGATGAAAGTAGTAATTTTGTTGCAGAATATATAATTAAAATAGAAGGTAAAATTTTTTAATTTACGTGTAATATTATTTCATTGAAAAATATATATTTGATAAGAAAAAATAAATAAATTATAATTTAGTGGAGGCAAAAGAGGCTTATATTCACAACTTGAGGCAGGTTTTTGATTACGAAGAAGGCCCTCTTGCTGTCTTATCTTTGATATGGGACATAAGATGCGTCCCTTAGAATGAAGGTTTTGTGGGTCCATGTAAAATATTAATGATTGTCTAAAGACTTTTAATTAAATTATTAAATTAATTGCAAACTATCAATTTATTAAAGAGTTATATTAATTAAACCACCCTTCAAACCAATTACTTGTGAAGAAATATTTTTTATTTCTCCTATGTGAGAGGCCAATAAACCGTCACTTCATGTCCTCTACCTTCGCCGATCTTATCTTTTTCATTCTCATCAACCTCATTTTCTCCGAACAATAATCTTTAAAAAATTGGAAGAAAATAAATAAAAATAGATGAATTCTATTTAAAATTAATAGTAGCGACAACGTGAAAACTCCCCCACCTTCTAATGAGTGGGGTTTGGTGGGATTAGGATTAGGCATTGGGGTTGAGTGATTAAGTGAATCCGGAAAGATGAATATTTTTGTCGACATGTTTTTTGATAGAAATAGTTAGAGATAATTTTGGAGCACATTATTAACCTAGTCAACGTTGAACGTACAACGATGAAATGTTTTATAAGTACTGTAAAATTAATATTTGAATATGTCTGTATGGTAATTAAATTGAAATTAATACTAAAGAATATTATATACGTTACAATGTATGTTAAATCATTTATTAAATTTTCAATTAAGTAAAATTGGATATTAATTAACATATATAGACACGAATAATGAAATGCATTATTGAATATAAAATTCTCATTAACTTATAATTAGAATAAATAGCACTGAAATGCATAAATGAATTAATTAAATGAATATGAATGTTAATTAGTTGAGAGTTAATAATAGGGAATTCATACATTAATGAAAGCACAAAGATGAAATGAATATGTCAAATGTTTATATACATTGATGGTTACTAAATGGTTAAATAAATTAAATACATATTGAAAAATGAAAAGTAAAGTATTACTGAAAAAGTGATTATCGTTTGATGTGATGTTTAATATATTATAGATATTTATGACCTCTCACCTCCGCTATACATTTTTCAAAATTGTTTAAATTATGGTGAAACACTGACCTTCGCTCGACTATCGGGTTTTTGGATGAAAATCGTCTAGAAATCTTTTCATTGCACAAGTTTGAAAGGCTTGAGACCAACGCTACTATAAATCAAAAGTTTAGGTAAAAAAAAAATTAAGGATTTGAAACTAGGATTGCAATTATCCCTAATTTATTTACAAAAGTATAATTTGTAAGAAAGGAACCATTGATTGACATTAAAGATAAAATAAATGGTAAAGATGCTTAATCAAAAGGGTTGGAAAGAGTAATCAAAGATGGGACCAAAAGCAATTATCAAGTCACAACACTGTCTCCAATCATACAGTTGTGACATAAACATCTATCAGATAATCTAACACCATATGGTTAGAGTGCAAAATTAGCATTAGCTGTAAAGCATAGGCTTACCTTTATCACCAAATTAAACTAAAAATGGGCTTTAGAACTTTAATGAGACATTTGACATAATTGATTAGATAGAGTACTACTATTCAACATTACTTATTTTTAACATCAGTTTAAGCGATAACGCTTGTGTCATTAAATTATAAGTTCAATTAGATACAATGATTTATGACTCATTTATCAGGACTTATGACGTGCTGGCACCTATATTTTTTTTTATCGATATCACTGGTGTTAAATGGCATTATTCAATTAGATAAGATGATAGATTCGTAGGAAATTTTTTATCACACATATCTCTATCAAATATGTGCAACTTACCAAATATTTTAGGAAATTTATCTAAAGAAGAAAATATCCAATTTAAAGACTCCGCCACACTCGTTTGGCTCATGTTGATAAGCTATTTATTTATAAACACTCTAGTTAGTTTGTATTCACACATGTTGAGGTTTAATTCACTTTTATGGAAAGCTGAAATTCTACATTAATTTTTCTTATTAATTCATAGTGAAATATTAAGTATATCCAGTTTAATTATTGTTTTTGAAAAGTTGATATGATATTTTTTTTTTTTTTGGATTTTTTTTATTTCCATTTGTTAATACCTAATATTATTTTCAGAAATGAAATTTAAGATTTACAAGGAATTATAGCATTTCATATTTTTAAGGTGTGTTTGAGCCACGTTATTTTGGAAAAATGTATTCTGGAATAGTAAATTGATGGAAAATATGTGGTTGAAAAAGAAAAAAAATTATTGATGTGATGGAAAATATTATTTTATTAAAGAATGTGTGGTTGAAAAGAAGTAGAAGAATGAAAATGAAAATTTTAATGTGTACCAAACAGGGGTTTAAGATATTTCTACGTTGTAAACGAATAAACTTTAAATAATACCATTTATACAAAAAAAAAAAAAAAAATATGGTCTGACAATTTAATTCAAATATTTTCTGGTTATGCTGCCGAAACGTCAATTTAATCTTCACAACATTTTTTTGTTGACAACCAAACAATCATTAGTTTTTGATAATGACTCTTTTTGAAAGAACTTTACTAATAAAAACTCTACTTACAACTGCAGTGTCAAGTCCAAATGGAATAATACCAATTCTGTATTATGGAATCTGGACCACTTCGAGCAAAAAATCCAAGAAATAGCCCAAAACTCCCATTCAAACATATTTACCTCCAAAACTAATTTTTTGCACGGTTGGTCTCCAATATATTGTTTGAATTGAAAATTGTCTCAATATTTTTAAAGGAGCAAGTTGATCATCTATTTTTCAATTTTTTTACAAATACCTAAATTGTCCATACCCTAAAATATAATGGATGGTTCTGAGCATGAAAATATTCGAACAAACCCGCACAATGCTCAAACCTAGCTGCTCTCATGAATTGCAATAGGGTGGGTTTACGATAGGGCTACCATTTTGTGTCTCGCCTCATTGGGGATTTTTCGTCCTTGCCCACTTAAGACTAGGGTGGGCAAGATATTCATTTTACATAATTAGCTAAAATTTAGAGTTTTAGTATATTTCAATAAAGTTGATAAAATGTGTGGTTGAAAGCTGTGAACTCCATAAAATGTGTGGTTAAAGTAATTATTAATTTTTACTTGAATTTTAATCTACAATTTAAGCTATACCAAACAAGGGTGGTAAATGTTTTTTTAAAATAAAATAAATAGCTAATATTAGAGTTCACTAGAATTTTACTTTTAAAAATACTTTCTATTATACATAGTGCTCTTTAAATTTTAAGATCCTCCGAGAGATGCTCTCGTACAATAGGATACTACGAGTTATGTTATTTGTATATCGTTGTTTATATTTTATAAATTGATGATGTGAAAGAGAGAGAAAAAAAATAAAAGGACAAAAGTCAATTAATATAATCAATATGTACACAATGATACACAAAGTATACTACATGCCTTGTAAATGTTATTTTGATAGAAAATTGAATGAATCAACACTATTGAATACTTAAGGCCCAACTTGCACCCTTTTGAAGTTTTATACCAACGTATATAACTCGAACAATAGATTGGGGACCGTCTCTGCAATTTGTTTTTGTATCCTCCTCTGTTGGTTAAACCACGCCGTTATTGAAAATTCTCAACGCCGTCTACTAACGCCGCTAGTTTATTCCATGTTTCCATCCCACCCAACACCCCCTGTATAAACTATCTGCAATAGAAGACAAACCACACACAGTCGAAGAAACCTCTCGGCTCTCAGTAAAGCATAATTCCCAGAAACTGAACAAGGAAGAAATTATCAGAATATCAATTTATTTGTAAGAAAAAATCTCTCACATTTTCCACATTTTATCTCTCCGTATCTATTTGTGCAGACATGATCGCATATAGATAATTACATTTTGATCTTTCTTTTTATTTTTCAATTATTTACACTGATTTGCGCATTTTGATGTAAGCAGATCTGATACACAGTAATTGGCGTTTAATTTGAGTTTTTTCAGTTGGAAATGAATTCTATGGATTTTTATTTTTTTTTCTTCTGGGGTTAACGATTTGATTAATGTGAAATGTGGAAATTTAAAAAATTATATTTGGATTTATTTACTTTTATGTTAAAAATTTGCAGTTCAAGTTGGTTTGAACGGATAGATGTTTAAAAACTGAATTTCATATGCATGCAAATTATTTATTTTTTCTCATTAGCATACAAAAAAACTCACTTTTTAATTTCTATTTTGTCCTTCCATTTTAAATTTTCCAACCGGGATTGAGATCAGGTCATTATGTAGCTTGCTGTCGGTCCATCCATATTGCTATTGTCCTCTCTGTGTTAAGTATTGATTAACAAAAAATTAGTTGAAGATATTTTTATTCTCTCCTTTTACAATTAAATTACTAAATAATCCTAATTTCCAGGTTTCTACGTATAAGGATAAAGGGTGAACATACACACTTGTCGAAGTTTTATGATATTATTGTTTTTGTTATAATTACTATTATTATCCTTATTTTCCCCTTGTTGGGAAGTATTATGATTCTGTCTATTCCTTCTTTTCAGTATTCATATAGATTTCCTTTCAGTTGCATCATTAGGTGCCACAATTTAAGTATTACCTTCTTTCACCTAATATTCGAGTTCATGTCTCGGAAATGGTTTATTATGATTACTTACATAATGTAGTTGAAAAAGGAAGAGTGTCAACACACTACTGCTGGCACCTTTTGTCATTGATTTTCGAATGTATGCTGATAAAGCACAGATAGAAGGGATTGTCAAACGTGTAAAAGTATCTGGATCCTTAGAAACTCAAGTGAATTTCTTGTTGGATGGAACTTTTTCTTGCCTGTGGTTCTTGAAATTTGGGTTATGATGCGGGGAAATTTTATTTTATAGCATTCATTCCGTTGCACAATGGGACCTTACATCTTTGGTTTATTTTCAGTTCAATAATAAGGCTCGAAGTTACTGACATTCATATGGACAAGACGCTTGATGCTGTCATAATTGTCTCGAGTAATATTTCCCATGGTTCAAATTATGAAATTACCAGTCCACAAGATGAGGTAAAGACAGATGAACATATTAATCTGGATCCAGAACTTGATTTATTGAAAGAAAAGGCTGTGGTAAAGGAGCATGAAATAAACGAACGCGATACTGAAAAGCCTGTTGAGATTACTAAACTTTGTGAAGCTGACAAATGTGAAAAGCAAGATATACCAAGCTCAAGTGAGATTGACATGGAGAAGGAGAGCGCAAAATCTGAAGTTCAAAAAGTAACTGTTGATTATAAGCAGTCAAGACCTTCGGGCAAACCTGCTATGAAATATGCTGCTGGGAACTGCAAAATAAGGTGCACTGTTCCACAGCCATTTGCTTTGGCAACAGAAAAGCGTGCTTTATATGGAACTCGGCCTTATGAGACTGAGGTTGACGACATTGCTGCTGCAAATAAACCCCCTTATGTTAATGGTTTGCCACACTCCAGTACTACCAAGAAGAATTTGGTAAATGCCCTGCATCAAATTTAGTATTTTGGGCTTGATTATAACTTTCCAGTCATGCATGCAATTATGTTTCTCGTCAACATTTTCCAGGGAACATTTCTGTGGTAATTCTCCATGTATTGGATAATTTATCTGTTTCATATATAGCAAATGAGTACAATTTTATTGTTTCTTACTCTTTGACCTAATAACCTATATATTAAGAAAACAAGTCCCTTAGTAGCACGTTTTCTTTCCCTGTTTTTAACCTAAAATTTGTGCAATTACTCTGTTACATGATAAATGGGGAAATCTTTTTCAGCGTATTGACTTTTTATTAGCTCTCCTTGCTTTCTTCGTTTCCAAAGAAATTGTATACCTGGCTTTTCATGCACGAGAAAACTTCTGGGATCTGGGAAATGTAATTTTGAGGTTGATGCAAGGCGAAGAGGATGATGAATGTAAGATTAGAAGCCAATCAACTACTAATACTAGGTTTTCTATTTAGATGCAGCATATCTCACTTATGGTATCGAGGAAGCCATTGCATCCTGATAATAAGAAGCGTCCAGATGAAGATAACTGTTCTGTTGCCTCTTCGTATCCTATTTATTGCTTAGTGCAAATTTTTTTTTTTTTTTAAATCTTCCCCTTATTGGATTCTTTCATTTACCTGTCTATAATTAATTTGAGTAAAATGCTTCCTCAACTATGCGAAGAACTGTGGCATCAGGGAGAAAGGTCAAGACAATTGTTGCATCAGTCCCCGTTTTCAGGTGCAGTGCACGTGCAGAGAGAAGGAAGGAGGTAGTGTTGAATCAATCTTTGACAAGTAAAGTTGTTATCTATATAACACCGAACCATAATGCTTAACCCTGTTTTCATTTGACCAAGCTTGTATGTTTCAGTTTTATTCAAAATTAGTGGAGAAACATCAAGCTCTTGAGGCTGAGAAAACTCAGTGTGATGCAAGGACAAAGGTACATGCTATGTGATGTTCTCATCAACTGATTTAAGTGTAAATTTCAACTCTCCCTCCTTTGGCCGTTTTAGCCAACTCTAAAGATATAACAAAATCATTTTTGTCCTCTTCCACATCCTTCATTTATCTTTGTCCATTTGCTTCATAGCAAGACATTTTTCACATGCATTTTCTTTTGCTTGTTTTCTTTCTTCAACTTTGTAGGAAGAGATTCAAGCAGCTGTTAAGCAACTAAGAAAAGGTTTGTCATTTAAGGCAAGCCCAATGCCTAGCTTCTACCATGAGGGACCACCTCCCAAAGTTGAACTGAAAAAGGTACTTGACGCTTACTGCAACTATTATACTTTGAAAAAGTTTGAGATCTCATTTGGAGTTCAAATTATCCATATAGTCCTAGTACTTCTATGCACACTAATCATGTGACATGGTAGTTGGTAATTAGTACACAAGAAGACACGACATTTGATTTTAGAGCCCACATTTCTATGCGATTGAAGCACAAAACAGTTTCATATTTATGTTGTTAAGATCAGTTCCATAAAAACTTAATTCCTGATTTCATTTGTTCTTTTAGAAATGTGATACCATATGGTTGAGTACGAAAACTATATTAGTTTGCTTCTTTATTAATGTTCCTGAAAACCTCCAGTTCTTAAAGATATTGTCATTGGATGTCAGCCACCTCCAACTCGTGCTAGATCGCCAAAGTTGGGCAGAAGGAAGAGTTGTGGTGATGCAGGAGATTTTGAGAAGGGCATTGGTGCTTATGGCTCTGGACCCCGTCAGAGTATTACCATTTACAGAAATAGTCTCCCTACTGCTCTAACAAACAAAAATCTTGGTATCAATGTCCAGAATGGTACCGCTTCTTGCAAAATTAAGGATCAGACTCGAAAGGGAGTAGAGAAATATGAGGCTATTGCATTGTGAATGAAGATAGACATGGACATTGCTGTAAATTCTTGAGATTTGGTAAGTTCTCTGATTAATGGGAAAAAAGAGCTTTTAATTTATTGCCGAAAAATCTTAGGTCCTGCATCTTGTGACCATTGTGTTTCGAATACATATTTAGGCAGAAAAACTTCTTTGCTGTTACAATGATGTATAAGTGTAAATTCTGTAAGTTATGATCAATTTTTATTAGTGGAAACTTAATGTGATTGTAAATCTTATTCCTTTCATTTAACCTTGTGATCGTTTATCGTTTTCTCCATGCTTTAGATGCATATAATACAGGTAAGATTGATACTGTTGGTCCCCAACCTATTGCCTGAGCTGCAAATAGATCTTGAACCTACAAAGAGGAAGTTGGTCTTGGTCCTCAGCCTTTTAAAATAGGTTCATTGTTAGACATAGAGAACAATTTCCATCGGAAATCCTCGTGTGACCAATCAAGTTTCTCGGTTGCTTGGTCACCTGGTCCAGGTAAAAAACCAGTCTCTGCAAATATGAACACATTTTATACAAAGCATGGTGCTAATGTAGCAATGACAGTGAAATAGTTGAAACTTAAAAGCAATGCTTATAATGAATTTCCAGGTTCACTACTTTTAAGAAAAAAATGTCTCCTTCTGTGCATATTTCAGTGAAGGATGTATTGTTAATTGCATAGGAGACCTTTCAATTCAATGTGCTTTAATGGGAGAGAAGCCATTGGTTTGTGCCATTATGGTAATCTCTAATTATGGAAAACTATGATTTTCTCTGATCTTCTCTCAGTCTGTGTTTGTGTGCATAATAATTATTTGCAGGAATTCTGTTTCTCCTCTCTATTTAAATTGTAGTTTTTCTTTTTTATTACATTAACAATTTGATGATTGATTGGAGTATGAAGTGTGCACCACATCACTTGCTTCAAGATGCCAAACAATGAACAAGACATAACTAAGCAAAAACATCATTAATGTTGGGTGATGAAAGGAACTTAGAAGCATAGATACAAGAAATTCTTCCAAACCAAAACAGCCAAAGTTTTAGACAATGTAAAATCATCTGTACAAAACACGACATAAAACTGCATTAAAAAAGGTTGGGTTGGAAAATGAACTGCAGATGCACTATTGTTGGAGAAAGTAACCAATGGCACGATCCAATCTCGATATATGCTTCAGAGTAATGCATGCTGCGCGTCCATGTCTCCTGATGTTCAAGATACAAATATTAGTTACGGGCTAAAAAGAAAACAATCCTGAAGTACCATAATAGCGTTCTCTCCTACCATGGGAATCCATAAGAAGGTCGGCATTCATGTCACCTGAAGGTCAAGATACAAACATTAGCTACCCTATAAAATCAAACGACAAACCAAAAGTGTGATGACCATGCTCTCTCTTACCATGAGAATGCACAAGGTTGTTGGCATCTACTGATTCTTACCATGGGAATTCACAAGGTTGTTGGCATCTTTTGATGATGGGAACTGAGAGATACAGTTACTTTCTAGTAAATCTGAAATTCAATAGTATACAAAAGTAAGTCGACCTCTAGTCACAATCCAACTTAATTTTAGCAAAACCAATGATAATTTTAAGAGATGGGAGAGGGGTGGGGGTGGGAAAGCAGATATAACTACCAGAGAAATCAGCTGCCAACTCCGGGAGAACAAAATCTCGAGGGTTTTGATCCAAAAATCCAAAACCATCCAAGATGCTGCCGTTTAGAGGTTGGTTATTGGTCTCTACGCTAGCGAAAGACGACACGTTTGCATCACCCATTAGAGGACATGATTCGAAGAAACTGTTGTGTGGAGGGAAATTGAAAGGCAAATTGCCACTATAAAGAGGTCCTGTCTCTACTATCGTCCCATTCAATGCTTGTGGAACATTTGAGTTTCGAGGCAAGACCATGTTTGGAGAAAAATCAATCATTCGGCCATGAGTAGACACATCAAGAGTTCCTTGCATACACGACTGGATTGGCAATCCACTCCTAAATGCATTTGGTGAAGTAAGTTTTGGAGGCTGCAAGTTTGCATTTTCCACTGGTCTTGTAATTTGTTCGGCACACCACATGGAGCTTTGGTTTGCTGTTGGATAGACATACTTGTTAAGCATTTGGTTCAAAACAAGTTCCAGAGAGAGAGAAGGTGTTCCAAAGTTAAAAGATTTCATTGCATCTTCTAGTGGATGTGGTGATGAACCAATCAAGGTGATGAAAAAGGATTCATACAAAACCAAACTTCAATACTTGCATATTTTGGCAGTATAGAAAATGCTGCAAGTAAAACCACCTTTAGTCATACAATCAATAATTAACGCTCTGTTCCAATATATAACTCATTTAAATTAGCCTAAAACTTTAATACTTCCAGAACTATAGAAGATTTTGTAACCTAGTATTATAGGAACAATGATTTGTAGCCGACCCAAATTTATTGCGTATAAGGTTTAGTTCGCCGTTGGTGGTAGCGACAGTGTTCCAACTAAGGCAACTTCTTTCTATAGAATGAAATCTTGCCCAAAGAACTAGTTAGCTACCCAGTTTTTATTTATTCATGATCTTTCATTCTCAAAATTTATTTTCTCAGTGAGAATAGACAATCCTATAAGTAGAACCTCCAGTTGTGATAAAATCAATAGCTACACCATATTCCAATATTTAGCTAATGCCACCAGGGGTAACGAGGCGAGTTGTACTATGTGGAGGAAGGCAAGATAGCTCTACCCATGCCATCCAGTTGAGCCCCAACCACTGACCTCAACCCGCACTCAAGAATGCTCATATATAGCAATACCCATGTTTTTTTTTTTTTTTTTGCTATACAGACAGTAGTCAGAAGCAATTATACGTAACCGAAATTACAACCAACTGATCAGGAAAATGGCAACATTGCAGCAATGGAATCTAAGCCCTTGTTTGGCCCCCTTTAAATTTTTTTAAAAAAAATTATTTCTTAATTTTCACCACACATTCTCCAAATAAAATAATATTACACACAAATCTAAAATTTTTCATTATTTTTCAACTGCACATTCTCCCATCAATCATTATTCCAAAATTTATAAATTCTCGACAATGGGGGCCAAACAATGACTAAGATTAATTTCGGCTCATTGTCGAAACAATCAGAGTCGAGAAT
>CAIGRN010179568.1:0-18277 GCA_903798345.1 Fraxinus anomala
TAATTTGTTAATCACAAGGAGTTTTGATTGTGAGATACAAATTACATATAATTAAATATTAAATTATCCGTGATCGTAGGTAATAACGAGATACATATATCGTTATTATGGATAGACCATCATGTGTAGCATTTCTTACTTGCGAATTAAGTAGATGATCTCACAAGTTAAAGTGCGGTAAATGAATACATGGATATCTTGCTACAGAACAAAACATTGAGACCCGCTGGAGAGTTTTCACATGGATAACTATTAGAGTATCAGTGGTTAATCTCTAACATTCGGTGGTGGAATTGGTGCTTCGACTTGATGTTAAAATAGTATCTTTTATGAGGACAATCATACTTTAGTGACACTGGATGTTACTTAACACGTGGATATCTTGCTACAGAACAAAACATTGAGACCTGCTATAGAGATTTCACATGGATAACTATTAGAGTATCAGTGGTTAATCTCTAACATTCAGTAGTGGAATTGAAATAGTATCTTATATGAGGACAATCATACTTTAGTAATAGTGGATGTTATTTTGCCAGATGTTGCTAATACGACATCGTTCAAATATGTTAAGAATCTTATGAAAGTTGTGAATGATTAATAGATAATTCGTCATTCTTAGATAGTAAGAGATTATGATCTACATTTTATTTAATTAAGTTAATAATGAAATCATTGGTCAATATGTACTTATAAGTCGAAAAAGAATTTTCGACTTACATTGTCTTAATAGTGAAATGAAAGATATGATTGATCACTAAGATTGACACATATCCACATCTCGTAATTGATGGGATCCTATTGACAAAAAGATTATAATTTCACGTGATACTTTTCGTCACATGTATTGCTTGATACATTGCTAGATGGTAATTTGGGGTGACGGATGTAAATTGATGGCAATCTGGGATGACAAATGTAAATTAATAGACCCGAATTAATTAATTGATTTAATTAATTCATGGGCTAAATTTAATTGGATTAATTAAATATTGGATCAGGTTAAGTTTGAGAGTCGGGCCAACACCTTTTTTTAGTTAAATGAGAGCGGTACATTCGAGATTTTATTAATATGCTCAATTGTGAGAAAGGAATACCGTGGTTACATGAGAAAATAGTGAAAGCATTAAATGATGAAGTATTACTTCCCTTATAAACAAAATAAATGATAAGGAATAAATATAAAGCTATAAAAAAAAAAGTCCTACTTTCCTTACAATAATAATTAATGCAAGTAAAGCAAAAAATAAAATAAAAAATCATACTCTAATGTTGAGTAGTCCATGTCGTGGTAGATCAGCTGATCCATATATCTGGTATCGATCTTAACCTTCTGCAGTAAAAGCATCTGCAACTTGATTCCACTCTCTGTAGATGTGAGAAATTGTGTCTCTGTCAAATGATACGATGTTTGTGATCTATCTGAGTATACCCTCAATAGCCCATGGTCCTCCTCCTCTACTAATGTAGTGAATAGCCATTATAGAATCTGACTCAATCCAAATGTCATATACCGAGTCCTTTATTTAGTAGAATCCCATCAAGAATAGCCCTGAACGCTGCCTCTAATATCATGCATGGCTATACGAAGTTGAAAAGGCTAGATACAGTGTCCTGTGTGATTCTTGATGATGCCTCCCTTCTGATGCATCCATCAGTTTGATCTTGATAGATCTAACTGATAAAGTGCGCCACCAAACTAGAACATGAGAAGATAGGGAGGGATGAACCAAAGAAATACCAAATATGGGTGCAAGTATCAGATCCCCTCGCCAATGCACAGTTTGAAACAGTCCTCCCATATGAAGAAAAGAGATCATACGATAGACCCTCCATACGATAAGTCTGGCCACCATGCGAATCTCTCTATACTTTGCATCATTCCTCTCGTTCCATAGAAATCGAAATACCAGTAGAGAAATATAGTGCGAATGTGTCCACAATGAACATACTGCCCAGAATACTTCCATCTCTGGAACCTTTGTCTGACTCACTCTCTTGATCTCATAGGTATTTGAAAAATGTTCCCAAAATGTTGACATACCTGATCAAAGATGTTACTGTCGGTGAAAATATGACTGATAGTCTTGATCTTGGAACAACACTGGCAGTGGAAAGCTAATTGATATCCAATTTTTTGTTGAGTACACTCAAAAAGATAAATTTTATAGTCATCTTAAGCTAACGCATAAGATATATGAAGACAAAGACCTGTCGCTTAATGGTCTGGGAGCTGTATGGAGATACAATTGATAATAGTATCTACCTAAATGTTTTATTAAGACTTGTTGAGTACACTCAAGGTCCTAATATAACAAATGAGATCCCAACCCACTTAGAATCAAGTATGAATTCTATAAATTTATATGATAGTGTTATAAACTTGAGTTAACAGTAGGAGCATAATTAATTTAATAAAGACCACATTAAATTAATTGATGCATTCTATATGTTATTGTTTTATTTTTCTTCATTTACGTTCATTGAATTATAAGTAACCATATATATTTGAGATACATATTAGATGCCAACAACCAAGCCAAATATTCTTTATTGGCACCGCAATTTGAGAATTGTTCTCAAATATGAAAAAATTGGTTATATCTTTGAGTAGCCCTTTCTAGAGACACGTGTTGACTAAGGAAGAAATGATTACTATAAACACAGTGATGATAATAATGCTGCAAGATATGTAATATTTGTAGATATGTCACCTGAATTACAAAAGTAAATGAGGGTATAAATGCTAAAACAATAATTTTTCATCTCAAGGAGTTGAATGATGAATTTCCTAGCAATTATACTAGTGCAAAAGGGCAAAAGGATCTTTAGTCAGTGCTCATGTACTAAAGATGATTAGCTTTGTTGAGTAGTTGTCTCAATTAGGTTCAGTCATGAACCATGAACTAAGTATTGACTTGCTTCTACAATATTTGCCAGAGAGTTATTCATAGCTAATTATGAATTTAGATTTGAATAAACTTGAGTGCATACTCATTGAGTTGCTAACACGCTTAAAATTGTTAAGCCCAACACCAAAACTAGTAGTGTGCAGATTTGACTATCGATTCCTCTAATGGCACTAAGAGAAATTGTAAAGGATGATTTGAGAAAGTATCTAGGATGGCTAATGCAGTCAAAGCAAAGAAGGACAACACCAAATCGAATAACATTTGTTATCATTTTGGAATGATAGGTCATTGGAAAAGAAATTGTAAGGCATATGCCTACTTCATTAGATTTTTGGGTATTAGATAACGAATATGGATCTCATATTTGTATAACTATGGAGAAACTAAATAGAAGTAGATCACTACAAAAGGGAGAAGTTGACTTGTACGTTGAAAATGAGCAAGGGTTGCTACATTACTTGCAAGAACAAACTTCTTTGTCATAGCCTTTAGGTTTAGTATTAGAAATGTCATTTGTTCTCAACATTACCATAAACATTAGTTCAATTTCATGTTTGGACATGAATTGTAATTGTAAATGTTAAGAACAATTGTTGTTTCTTTTTATTTTGATAAGATCTTAATGGTTATGGTAAATTACAAAGGATATTTATATTCTAAATACTGATTATTCTATAATGAGTATAAGAACTAGAAGGCATAAAATTGATAATCTATACATTACCTATTTTTGGCATTGCAGACTTGGTCACATGAATGCATTTCCAAATTACATGGAGATTTATATTTGGGGTCAAGTGATTTTGAATTATTTGAGAAATGCGAATCATGCTTGTTAGGAAATGATTAAATCTCCTTTTACTTGAAAATGAGAAAGAGCTGCATAATTACTGGACTTAATACATAGTGATGTATGTTGACCCATGCCAGTTGCTACTGGATGAGGTTTATCTTATCTCATTACATTTATTGATGATTATTTCAGAAATGATCAAATTCTAGCATGAAGCTCTTGAAAAGTTCAAGGGATTCAAGCTAGAAATAGAAAAACAGTTAATTAAATATATTCTAACACTAAGATCTGATCAACGTGGAGAATACCTTAAAGGTGAAATTTTAGATTATCTAAAGAAGATTAGGATTCTCTCACAGTGGACTCCGACACATACAACACAATATAATAGTGTATCTTGAACGAAGGAATTGCGCAATATTAATTATGGTGAGATTAATAACAAGCTATACAAATCTCTCCAAAATTGTTTTGAGGTCATGCATCGATTACCTTGTGCTACAAACTAAATCGTATCCCATCTAAATCGGTTGACAAAACTCCATACATGTTATGGAAAGGCAAATGGCCCAACTTATCTCATATGAAAGTTTGGAGCTATGACGCTTACATGAAGTGCACTAAATCGGATAACCTTGAGTCTAAATTTGATAAATACATATTTGCGGGATATCCAAACAAGATAATTAGATATCAATTTTATAATCTCATTGAGAAGAAAGTCTTCGTCTCACGGCATATCATCTTCCTAGAGAAAGAGTTTGTTCTAGGTTTCCCATCACCCACATCTTATTTACTGGAAAGAGTTCAAGAATCTATAGATATAGTTGACCAAAGTATATGAATCTGAGTTTGATCCCACACCTATTGAGGGACAAGCTCTTGATTAGAAAGTAAAGACTCCTGAGGATACGTCAGCTACGTGTATATCTTATATGATCATTTGACCTCCTAGGATGTACAAATTCATGATTACTGATCAAGCATTACTAATCGAGTATGATGAAACTACTAGTTATGCAAAAACAAAGTCAAATGTTGACTTAAAGAGATGACAAGAGGCCATGAAATTCGAGATGAACTCGATGTATGTGAATAGGGTTTGGATCATCTTCAACCAGCCTGATGGGATAAAGCCCATAGGTTGTAAACGAATTTAAAAGAAAAGGTTGACATGGATGAAATATCCATACATACAAAGTAAGACTAGTAGCAAAAAGTTATAAACAAAGACAAGGAGCTGACTTTGATGAAACCATTTAGCCTATAGCCATGCTAAAATTCATTCGAACTTTGCTTGCAATAGCTGTATACCATGACTATGAGTTATGACAATTGGATATCAAAACTACATTCCTTAACAGAAACTTGCAAGAGGAAGTGTACATAACACAACTTGAAGGTTTTGAATCTAAATATATTTATAGGGTATGCAAGCTTGATTAATCCATTTATGTATTGAAGCAAGCCTCTTGTAACTGGAATCCTCAATTTGATGAGAAAATCAAAAGTTTTGATTTTATCAAAAATGAAGATGATACGTTTATTTATAAAAAGATAGTGGGAGCGTTGTCATATTTCTGATATTATATGTAGATAACATATTAATAGGAAACAACGTTTTTATATTTCGATCGTTGAAATTGTGATTGTTAAATAATATCTTCCTGAAAAATATGAGAGAAGTAAATTGATCTTTGGAGATAGACCTAAAAGATTTTTAACTCATCCCAATCTACATAGATGATAAAATCTTTAGAAGATTTTATATAGAGAAAATGAATTGATAGTTCATAAATACACTGATGCTAACTTCTAGTTAGACTAGAATAATAGCAAATCTCAATTAGAATATTGGTTTATTCTTAAGTGGGGTGTCAAAAAGGTTCCAAACAAAAAAGAATCGTTGATTCAATAGCAGAAGCCTTATACATCATTGCTTTAGAAGCAACAAAGGTTGTGGATTGGATCAGGAAGTTCATCAATACTTATGCATTGTGATAACAATGAAGCCATCGTGAGAGCGAATAAAATAAGGTCTCATCAATTATCCAAATATGTGTTAAGGCGGTATCATCTAATTGAAAAGATAATAAATTGAAGTGGCATAAAGAAAGAACGAATTCCCACAAGTTATTAAATTATAGATTCATTGAGAAATAGTTGTCACAGCATAAACATGATTATCATATAAACTCTTATAATATTAAATGCACAAGTGATTAGATCTAGTATAAATGGGAGTTTGTAAGTGTACTGCCCTAAGGCCAACCAACTTTGGATATAAATACTTTTAATATATAATTGAAGCATTTTATTTATGGCATATCTATTATTTAATCGAATTAATATTTTAATAAATTAAATAATAAAAATCGTAGATTCAAGTTTTGGTAATTTGTTAATCAAATGAAGTTGTGATTGTGAAATACAAGTTACATATAATTGAATCTTAAATAATTTGTGGTAGTAAGTAATAATCTCTTTATCTATAGCAATAATACCTTAGACTATCACTTGTGACAATCTCACAAGTTAAAGTGTGGTGACAATCAAATGAGCACGTGTATATTTTGTTATAGAATAAAACATAGGAGACCCTCTGGGAAGATTTCATATGGATAACTATACGACTTCCAGTGGTTAATCTCTAACGTTCGGTAATGGAATTGATCGTCGACTTTAAAGTCATCATAGTGCCTTATATGGGGAAGTCATATTATGGTGATGTTGGATATTATTCTGCCAAAGGTTACTAATACGACATCGTTCTGATATGTTAAGAATCACATGAAGGTTGTGAATGATTAATAGATGATCCGTCATTCTTAGATGGTAAGAGATTATGATCTACAATTTATTCAGTTAAGATGATAACGAAATCATTGGCCAATGTGTACTTATAAGTCAAAAAAGATTTCGACTTACATTCACTTAATAGTGGGATGAAAGATATGATCGATAATTGAGATTGATACATATCCATATCTCATAATTGATGGAATCATATTGACGAAAGGATTATAGTTTCACGATAAACGAACAAATTTGATTTTGTCATACCACATGACATTTTTTGTCAAATGTATTGTCCTGGCACATTGCTAGATGGTAATTTGGGACGACGGATGTAAATTGATGATAAATTTAAAATGGCATTTTAATTTATCGGTTTTGATTAGATCAAAACAAAAATTCACATCGTTAGATATCGTGATACATAAGCTAATGTGTCACTAGAGGTGACAAACGAGCTCAGCGGCTCGTTGGCTCGACCCCTCGGCTAGTAAAAAATGAGCCACGAGCCGCAAATGACGAGCCCGAGCCAGCCTGCTCGGCTCGTTTTTGACGAGCGGTTCGTCAAATTTTTTTTAAAGGTCTAAGTATAGGTAAAAAAAATAAAAATTTTACGAGCTCGGTCCACTAGCAACGAGCCGAGCCGAAGCTCGGCTCGTTGCAAATGAGCACGAGCTATACGGCCGGCTCGGCCCCATTGACATCACTATGTGTCACACACAAAAGGAGAACTAGAAAAATAAAATTCACCAATTAAACAATTAACAAGTGTTTGCCAAGTAATTAATTGAGTTACTTGTTAATAGACCCAAGATTAATTAATTCATAGAGCAAATTTAATTAATTGGATTAATTAAAATTTTGATCAGGTTAAATTTAAGAGACGAGCCTAGCTCAATTGGACTTATATTAATAATCTATTAGGATTTCAGAAAAATATAACACATTTCATTATATTGCTAGCACAAGAAAAAAAAAAAAACCATAGTTTTCTCATTCTTATTCCCTGTGTGAATTTTCATTGAGACTGGACAATTGGACAGTTGTGGATTGTAGATCGTGATTGTTCATATTCCATGATTAGCAAAGAAGTTTACAGAATCTACAAAAGGTATAATTCCTATCACAGTTTCTTTCTAAACACAAAGAAAATTCTTGGTGAAAATTGAAATTATTTTGTTTTTCGCTGTGCATGATTAAGTAAATTCCCTACAGTTGTATTAGAGCCTACTTTGTGCTTGTTAGAAACTATTTTTTTTTTTATCTGGGAACAATCAAAAGTTAATTGTTCATTATTTTTTCTTGAATCTAACAATTTAGAAAATTAATTTTAATCTTCAAAATCAGTTTTAAAAGAAAAAAATAAATTTTGGATCAAAAGATGGGTCGGGATAATGAAAACTAAGAAAATGTTAATGAAACATTTCGACATGAAAGATATAGGTGTGGTAGATATAATATTAGGTAGTTAGATTTTTAGGATATCTGATAGAATTTTTCTTTTCCAATCTCATTACGTTGAGAGTGTACTTAAACGATTTAATGTATATAAGGAAAGTCCAACAAAAACACTATTGATTTAAGTCTACACTTTGTTAAAAATAAAGGTGAGCCGCTATCTCAATTAAGTATTCACTGATTATAGGCAGTCTAATTTACATTACAAACTATACTCAATCGGAAATAGCATATACTATGAATAAATTTAGTAAATTCATGAGTATCTAAGCAAAGTTAATTGGAAGACATTGAAAACGGTTCTTATATATTTAAGATACACATTAAACTTTAGATTACAGTTCACAAATATCTTGCTGTATTGGAAGAATATTGTATGATTTGAATTGGATATCTGATAAAAAGGATTTCAAATTTACTAGTGGTTATATTTTTATCATTAGTGGCACTGTTGTTTCTTGAAAGTTCACAAAACAAACTTGTATGGTTCGATCAATGATGGAATCGCAGTTTATAGCTTTAGACAAGGCCGGTGAAGAAGAAGAATGGCTTCGTAACTTCTTAGAGGGCATTCCATGTTAGCCTACGCTCGTGCAAAACCATTTTACCTAATTGATCATGGTGTCCCCCACATAGGGGATTTGTCTAGCTTGAGTGAGCCTCCCTCTTTACCTATCAGATAGAAACAGGTTTATATCCGCCTACCTACAATCATGAAGACCAGCCAAGCCGAACTAAAGGTCCACAACCTATTCTTCCCATTCAACCATTCTCGTCCTGACTTTGCCTGCAATAGGTATACATCGTGAAAGTTNTTAGAGGACATTCCATGTTGGCCTAAACCGCTACCTGCTATTAGTATCAATTGCGACAATCAGTCGGCTATTGAAAGGGCACAAAATAGTATGTATAATGTTAAGTTTAAATATATACGTCGTAGACAATATCAATAAGGTAATTATCTCAAATGGTATTATTTTCATTGATTATGTAAAATTAAAGGAAAACATCACAGAGTCGCTTACGAAAGGCTTAACGAGATATCAAATATATTGCCTATAGAAGGAAACGTGATTAAGGCATACTATGTAAGATTTTTTGTAATGGTAACCCTATTGTTGATTGGAGATCTCAAAGTCTTGATTCAATTAACAATTAAGTTATAAAAATTCCATGAAGTACTTAGGAAATAAGTCATACTCATTCCTATGATAATCAAAGTGCTTTCTACAGAGTCTTAAAATGTTAAGTTACGCTTTTAATGATTCTTATAACTTGATTAAGTCAATTAAAGTATGGCATAATAATCTAAATAGGAGGTCATCTATATAAGTGTGAAGTGGGACTGCTTCTATGAGAATTTAAGGCTAAAATGATCTAAAACACTTATGAAATTCAAGAGTATTTCAGGGACAAAATGAACACAATTATGAGAATCGAAATGGTTTAAGAAAGATGTTGTGGAAGTATTGTTATCTCAATTTACAACAACGGCTGAATAGTTCAAGACGTCACGTTCTATAATTAGCCAAGTAAATCCAATTTCACTATGTTCAAAGACAAGAGTTACATTTCCTGATGTGATGTCTTTCCACTTGTCTCTCTACTAGTGCCTGAATTAGCATTTGCATATCTAGTAATTTCCATTCATGTAAGAGATTGTTAGAATTTGGTGAAGTAAGTTAATAGAAGTTGATTTGTTATTAACTTCGGCCAAATATTTGAATAGGCTCCAATAGTCAAATCGCTCAAGTAAATAGACTAACGTGTTCTACTCATCGAGTAGATGATAGTAGTATATTTGAAATTTTAAAATAAATTTTGGATGAATGAGAAATTGTTGTCCAAACATACGAGGGAAAATGGAAATTCAGCTATATAAGACTTCTACAGCGACTAGTGAGTGACGGGTCCCTACTCGTTACATGACGGAAAAGAAGCGGCCTAAAGGGCAGCATCCCTTCATGAAATATGTGAATTTCGAGACGTGTCTCTCCGTTTATAATCCCTCAACCTCTATAAATTGAACGTACTTGATGGTCTAAATTCTTTCCAAACCATATTCATTGATTACTTTCCATCAAAACACTCCATTAAAGTTATTTGTCTTGCATCAAAAAATAAAAATAGTAGAGAGAAAATTCTGTTTTGAGTTCGTCGTTTTCTTGGAGTTTAAAATGCTTCTACTGTAAGGAGGAACCGTTGTATCTTGGAAGACGATTGCTAAGACTTCATTAGTACTGTTGTATGGTAAATTCGTGTTAAAGACAAAGTGTTGAACACTTACCTCGATTTTGTATTCTTCATTTTTGTCCTTCATTTTCTGAAACTTTTATTTTCATTCCAAGTAAGTTTGTTTTGATTTAATTTTAAGTGTAATTTGTAAGTGCAGACACAACATCCCAACACATGCAAATAGTATTCTTACCCAATTGTTTTTCATGTATAGAGAGTGGAATTTTGATCAAACTATGTTTGATAACACCTATTTAGTCCTACTTTTTTTCCGATTTCTCGAGAGAGTTAGTGTGTGTATGTTTGTGTTTTGAGAGAGACGTAAGAGGGAGGATAGGTAAGAGGTGTGAGACAATGAGAAAATTTATTTTCATTTATATTTTGATACTTTCTTTACTAAGGGGACAAGTGACATAGGGTGTGAAATAAAATCTTTGTAAAATTATCTCCTACAAATAAAATTATACATAAATTTTAAGAAATCAAAGGTAATTAACTAGAAAATTATTTTATCTATACATGTTGAATTTTCTCTTCAATGAATCCCAACTAGACTTGAAATTACTAGTGTCCAGAAAAATATCAATAAGCATTAAATAAAATTCTCTTCATGTTCTAAACTTTTTTGGGATATTATGAATTATCTCAAGTAAATATGAAAATATAATTATTTTTTACTCAATTGCTAAAAATAACGACACCAACAAATAAATATAATTTGCGTAATGTTTTTGGTAACACTTTTTAAAAAAAAGGAATTTGAACACAAAATAAAACACTAGTGATTAAAAGTATTGAGCTTGGTAAATATATTTGTTGATCATTTTAGTTTTTACAATGTTATTAATTAATTATTGTACTCGCAACAACGTTATAACTAACACTATAATTTCTTGACACAACGAAAATTAACTACGTGTGTGAATTTTTGTATTCATCATTGATATAACTCAATATGAAACCAGAATACTCAAGAACACAACTGATCACTAAAAGATCACCAACATTAGGGATTGATATGATTTTGGGCTTAGAAAATGAAGTGTACCCTTCTGTACAAAATAAAACAACCACAAAAAACCTAATCTCTAAAAAATGAATCGATGAACGTAGCTACTTCAATGGACACAAGATCAACAAACAGATCTCAACTCGAAACCCTTAACAAAGAATCACAAAGACTCTAATCACTCAGATTTTTACCCAAAATTAGAAGTTTTAGGACTACATACAGTAGATGACGAAGAGAATGAGAGAAGACACACAGAGAGAAAAAAACCCAGAAACTTCTCGCAAAAATCATATGAAAAACCTATTAGGGCAACCACTCAGTTCATTTAAATACCAACATTCATCACTGTGGATCTCAACAGTTGATCAACAGTCCAGAGCAGCACACATGTCATCCATAGTTGACCTCGGGTTTGGGCAACTTCCATTTTGAGTTATCGGGCAATGGCCAATTAATTTTGGCAAGTGGGCTTAGCCCAATTTCATCATAGCCCAATGGACTGAACATATTTAAATAGCATCACATCCCATCAAATCTCCCACTTGATGCCAATGATAAAAAAAAAATTCAAAGTTTAACAAATGAACTCTTCAGAACACTTTTAGTTCTCCATTATCATTAGGACCAAGTTGATTTATTCGTGTACCAACACAAAGTTTACCCAGTATCAATTCTTAACATTTGTAAGCATGATTTAAATTTGTTGAGATGAAGTACCTTGGCTCCCATATCAGCAGGATTAAACTGTGTTGGAATTTTTTCAAGTAATATGGACTCCTTTTAAATTATATCTCTAATGAAGTACATCCTAACATCTATGTGTTTAGTTCTTTCACGAAAAATAGGGGTTTTACATAAATGAATGACACCCTAACTATTAGAATAAACAACTACAGGATTAACCAATTCATTTAATTCACATAACTAGCCTTTAAGCTATAAAGACTCTTTAAGGGCTTCAGTAGCAGCCACATATTCTGCTAATGTCGTAGATAATGCAACAATAAACTGTAATTGAGACTTCCAACTTATTCAAATATAACACAAGTAAACATATAAGTAGATGTTGATTTCATGTTGTCTTTATTACCAGTATAATAAGAATCCACATATCTTCTCAAAATAACTCTCTTTACAAGATTTAAAATGCAAACCTAAATTAGCTGATCCTTTTAAGTATCTTAGTAGCTATTTAAAATAGTCCAGTATTCAAGATCAGGATTAGCCATAAATCTACTAAATACTTATAGTATGGGCAACATCAGGTTTGGTACACACCATAGTATATATAATCGACCCAACAACATTAGCTTATGGAACCTTTTGCATGTATTTAATATCATATTCATCATGAGGACATTGATTTTTACTCAATTTAAAATGACAAGCAAGAGACAAAGAAACAGATTTGGATTCATGCATAGAAAACTTGGACAATACATTTTTCACATAATCAGATTGTGTTGAAAGAAGAGATTATTGTATTCTATTTCTTTTAATATCCATTCCTAAAATTTTTCTAGCACGACCTAAGTCTTTCATTTCAAATTCAGCATTTAATGCTATTTTATGTCCTTAATATCACTTATATTTTGTCCTATCATCAACATACAAAAGAAGATAAACAATCAAATAATTACTGTCATTCTTTTTAAAATATAGACAATAATCAAAAGAACTTCTTATAAAGTCAATAGATGATACAAAATTGTCAAATCCCTTATATCATTGCCTATGTGATTGTTTTAGACCATATGATGACCTTTTCAAAAGACAAACATGATTAGGTCTTTTGGTGCTGATTTATATAGATTATCTCATTTAAGTCACCATGTAAGAAGATAGTTTTAACATCCATTTGTTCAAGTTTTAAGTCATATTGAGCAACCAAAACAATCATGACTCTAATTGTAGTATATTTAACAACAGGGGAGAATATTTCATTGTAATCAATACCAGGTTTTTGGGTAAAACCCTTACCAACAAGTTTGGCTTTAAATCTAAGAGGTTGTTTAGAAGAATTTCCCTCCTTAATGCTATAGATCCACTTATAGTCTACTAAAGACTTATTATCAGGCATGGGTACTAACTCCCAAATATTATTTTTCAAAAGTGACCTCATATCTTCTTCTATAATCTGTAGCCATTCATTTGACTGTTGACAACTTAGAGCTTCCTCATAAGATTTAGGCGCTTTAAGATTTGATAAGACAGCAAGGGATAGATAATCACTCATCCTAACAAATTCCCTAATCTCCCTTCTAGTCCTATCCCTGGCTAGTTGATAACCACTGAAATGATTATCCAAATTATTCACATATTCATGACCACAACCTTCAATAAGTTCATGAGAATCTGAAATATCATCACTTTCTCTACCAATTTCATTTTCAGCATGTTCCTCATTAATACATCAGGATAGTAATCGAGTCTCACTCGCAGCCTATCCTATTTTTCTTTCTCACTCATAGGGGCATTACTTAACATTTTTTCACTCAAACAAGGCATCCCAACTTCATTAAATATCACATTTCTACTAGTTATCATCTTGAACCCCTTATTTTCTCTACCCCAAAGTCCGTACCTTTTTACCCCTTTAGGATATCCCATGAATAAACATTTCTGGGACCTAGACTCCAATTTGTCTAAACTTTGGTGAGAGTAGACAGCGCAACCAAAAGTTTTTAAGACATTATAATCAGCCAGTTTTCCTGACCATACTTCCTCAAGTGTCTTTCCATCTAAAAAATTACTAGGGGTTCTATTCATAATATACACTACTGTCATAACAGCCTCACTCCAAACAACTTTAGGAATCCCTGAAATAATCATCATGCATCTCACCTTATTTAAAATGGTCATATTCATCCTCTCAGCAACACCATTTTGCTGAAGGGTGTATGAAACAGTTTTATGCCTGAGGATAAATTGATCAAATTCAGTATTACAAAATTTCAGACCATTGTCTGTCCTCAAAATTTTGATCTTTTAATCAACTTGATTTTCAATTAAAGTTTTCTATGTTTTAAAATTCAAAAAGTATCATATTTTTGTTTCAAGAGAAATACTCAAACGTTTCTTGAAAAATCATCAATCAGAGATAAAAAAAAATATATTTCTACCTTGAGTGGTGGTAAATGATGAGTCCCATAGGTCGAATGAATATATTCCATAATAGATGTAGTTTTATTCTTCCCAATGTTAAAATGAAGTCTATGCTGCTTACATAAGGTGCAGTACTCACATAAAGGAATCTTAGAAATAATATATTTACCAAATGCCCTCTTCTTATTCAAAATGTGCAGTCCCTTTTCACTAACATGTGCTAGTCTATTATGCTATTTTAGGTTGACATCAATCTCTGGACTGGAGGACTCAGCAGTATGACTCAGAACAACACTGGCTCTAGTGACATATATATTATTTCTTTTGGTACCTTTGAAAATAACTAAGGAACCCTTAATTACTTTTAAAGAACCATTTCAATCATGTCTTGCAAGCCTATGTCATCTAGATTACCCATTGAAATTAAATTTATATTTAAATAAGGGACATATCTTACCCTTTCTAGAGTAAATGTGTATCCATTTTCAAATTTAAAAGTCACACTACCAATTTCCTTAACTCTACAGCAACATTATTGCCCATAACCACCTCTCCACCATCAAGATGCTTATAGTCTTCCAACCAAGGTCTTCTAGAGGTTACATGAAAAGTGCACCCTGAATCCAAAATTCATTCACAACTTTGATCATCGTTATCTGCATAATTTGCAGTATTTAGATCAGTAATGGATTATATCACAACATAAACATCTACAGTTCTATCATCTAAGGGTTTAACAACATTCCCCTCATCAACTTTCATATCTCTCTGTTCATTCTTTTCTTGTAATAGTCTTTTATATAATGTCCAGTTTTTCCACACCCATAACACTTCTTATTTCCATTTTTAGACTTTGACCTAAACTTCCATTTTCCTTTCTTCTTAGAATTATTATTCCCTTGATGACTATGACTGCCCTATCCATTCCCTTGACTGGTAATGGACTTACCTCTTACAAACAAACTCTCCAATTCATTCCCAGTTCTATCAACTTTAAGTTCTAATTCTTTACTTCTTAAAGAATTATCAATATCTCAGGAGTTAAGGTATCTCTATCTTACTTAATAGCAGACTTAACACCCTTATACACATCAGGTATATCATTCAAAAGAATAACAGCTTTATATTACTCAGAAACTTTATCCCCAACATTAGTGATATCTTGAACTAATTTATTAAAAGCATCAAGATTATCATCTAAGTCCTTAGACATATCTATCTTAAAGCTAAAGAACTTCTCTAAAAGGAAGAGTTTATTAAGCAGACTCTTAGACATATATTATTTTTNGGTATGGCATTCAGAAGAATAACATCTTTGTACTCATCAGAAACTTTGTCACTAACATTAGTGATATCTTGTATTGCTATGATAAAAGTGTCAAGATTATCATCTAAGTCTCTAGACAGGTCAATCTTAAAACTAAAAAACCTCTTTAGAAGGAAATTTTATTAGATAATGATTTAGCCAAGAAAATTTCTTCCAATTTGTCCCACAAAGCTTTAGCATTACCAAGTTTTCCTACTTTTCTCAATATTTGATCACAAAAATTAAGAATGATAGAAGTATAGGCAACTTCATCGGATTCGGTTCTTTGATCAACAGTCATAGTAGTAGAAAAATATAGCTTTTGAAACTTTCTGTTGAACAAGGACTTTCCTCAATATTTGCTTTCAAATGGGAAAATCTCATTTTCCATTAAAAACTCCAAGTTCAAACGTGGCAGTCGTCATTTGAAGTTTTTTAATCAACACAAAAAAAAATAATTCTTTACTTCTTAAAGAATTTATAACAATTCTAGCAGTCAAGGTATATCTGCCATATTTAATGGCAGACTTGACATCCCTATATACCTTAGGTATGGCATTCAGAAGAATAACATGTTTGTACTCATCAGAAACTTTGTCACTAACATTAGTGATATCTTGTATTGCTATGATAAAAGTGTCAAGATTATCATCTAAGTCTCTAGACAGGTCAGTCTTAACACTAAAAAACCTCTTTAGAAGGAAATTTTATTAGATAATGATTTAGCCAAGAAACTTCCTTCCAATTTGTCCCACAAAGCTTTAGCATTATCAAGTTTTCCTACTTTTCTCAATATTTGATCACAAAAATTAAGAATGATAGAAGTATAGGCAACTTCATCAGATTCGGTTCTTTGATCAACAATCATAGTAGTAGAAAAATATAGCTTTTGAAACTTTCTGTTGAACAAGGACTTCCCTCAATATTTGCTTCCAAATGGGAAAATCTCATTTTCCATTAAAAACTCCAAGTTCAAACGTGGCAGTCGTCATTTGAAGTTTTTTAATCAACACAAAAAAAAGATTTGAAGTCAATGTTGAATAGCAAAAACAGATATTCCAGAAAAAATAAAATGTTACACAATACAACAAAAAATAATTATGAAATATCAAAACAGTTCAAAACGACTAATGATAATAGTGAAACAAAAAAGTGATGTTAATGCATACAGAAGTGAATCTTTCCAATTCTTGTGTTCGAATTCACTAGGATTTCATGAGGTTCAAGATCCCAAGTCAAGGCACAATTCTAAAACACATGAAACAAGAAGGAAAACAAGAAAAGGGAACAAAAGAAAAGTGCAGTATTAAAGAACGACAATGGAAGAGTTAGGGTTAGAAAATTTTAACCAAGAGTTTAGAGTAACACCCACAAAGAACCCATGTGTTTCCAGACCAATCAACAGAAAACCCACGATCAGAGTCCTTTTTACCAAGATTCAACCAATAATCATTAGAGAACATAGATCTCCAAAGGAATCACCACCAAAGAACAAGATCTGTCAATAATAGGATCTAGGAATTCACCAAACGTCAGATCTGTTAAGATCTGACTGTGAAAATTAATTTTTCACAAACAGATCACGATCGAAGTAACACCAAGCCACCCAAAAGGCTCTGATACCATTGATATAACTCAATATGAAACAAAAATACTCTAGAACACAATTGATCACTAAAAGATCATCAAGACTCTAATCACTCAGATTTTCACCCAAAACTAGAAGTTTTAGGACTGCACACAATAGATGACGAAGAGAATGAGAGAAGAAACACAAAGAGAAAAAAACTCCAAAAGCTTCTTATAGAAGTCAGATGAAAAACTGATTAGGACAACCACTCAGTACATTTAAAGACCAACATTCATCACCATGTATCTCAACAGTTGATCAACGATCCATAACAGCACACGTGTCATCCACGGCTGGGCTCGAGTTTGGGCAAGGTTCATTTTGAGTTATCGGACAATGGCCAATTAATTTTGGCAAGTGGGTTTAGCACAATTTCCTCAATAGACTGAACATATTTAAATGGCATCACAACTTATCAATCATACATATACATTCAAGAAAAAACAAGTTTTATTCAACAAAATATGTTCCTTCAACATAGATCATCACACCTCAAAACTCAACTATTTTACGAAAAACTTAACATCTAATTTGCATACAAAATACATAAGACTTCAAAACAATTTCTTGGTATTTAATATCTTTAACCAGAAATCTCAATGGCTTTGACATTAGGCTTCTTCACCTCCTCTTTGGGGATAGTTATAGTTAACACACCATTCTCTAAGACTTAACCCGATCCATTTTGGCATTCTCCAACAGCCTAAACTGGCGGAGGAATCTGCCGGAACTCCTTTCCATACGGTGTTAGGTATCATTCTTCTCCTCTTTCTCCATGTTTCTCTCTCCACTAATCTACAGTATGTTACCTTCCTCTTTCTTCAGCCTCGAAAGATCCACTTTGAACACGTGGCTTTCCGGTGTTTCCTTCCTGTCAATCTGTGTGGCAGTAAACTGAGATGTCTCGTTGGAAAGGTCAGAACGAATTTGAGTGGAGAGGGCGAAACCGAAGGGCCAATCTTGAAAGGGGTCGAGAGAAAATGGTGTTAGAAATATTACTAATTGCAATATAGTAAAGTGCAGAAATAAA
>CAIGRN010179573.1:0-27000 GCA_903798345.1 Fraxinus anomala
AAAAAATGAAATATAAACTAAAAGTTATAAAAATTAAAAATATTTTTAAGTATTGCTAAGATTTACCAACTATTTGATTTAATCATCAATTGAATTTAAAAATTGGGTTGGGCTAAGCTAGCTAGGCATAGACTTGAGTTGGGAGTTGGAGCATTAATAACTAAATTAGTTAATTTGCTAATTTGTTTAGAAAACAATAAAATAATTTAATTAATTCAATATAAAATATTTTAAAAAATTATTTAGATTCGGTTTTTCAATTTTTGGTCTAGAACAGAACCAAACCCGTCGATTCTCGATTCAGATACCCGTTCAGGTATTTAACTTATGAAGAACCGCTCAATTCAGCTCGGCTCAATTCGGTTCGGTTCGGTTCGGTTCGGTTCGGTTCTTTTGTCTAGTCCTACTAACAATAATAAATTTTAATAACATATTTCGTGAAGTCCACAACTTTTCAACCACACATTTAATTAATTTTTATCAAAATTAATTGAAAATCTAATTTTGATTTCCACAAAATAGGGGCTAAGTGTTGTAGTGAAATTTTAGGTCAGTATATTTATTTTTACTTGTTTGAAATGTGTTATTTGTATGTCGTTAAAACCGTGATCGGTTTGAAAAATGAAATGTACTGGTTTGGTTAGATTTTTTATAAATCGTTTCAAATAATTTGATTTGAAAATAGTTTTAAAATCGTCCAAATCAAACAGTATTCACTTGCATTTGAAAGTTATCTCAATCTGAATATTTTCAGAAACATTAATTTTTAAAGCTTTATCTAAATAGGAATTTCCAAGTTCCAAAGCCCACGCACTTGTAATTTTTTTGGCTTAAATATATTTACCCACAATTTTTAATTACATGACTACATATTAATTGCATGAAATATTCATAATCTTTACACATTATCACATTCATGACTAAATTCTCATTCTCAAATTAACACAATTTTTTTCCCGAAATTTTTTTCCCGATTATGACTTCTCTCTAAAATTTTCTTTAAAATAGAGTAAAATATTCATTTACACATTGTATTTTTAAATAAGCAAGAAAATAAAACAAAAATTCGATTAATATTTGACCCCTATTTTAATGTACATTAACAATATTTTTGGATGAAAAACCATGATTAAGGAAAAAAAATTTCTCGTCAATGAAATGTTAAACATAAGAATGTGATGAAGAGAGAAGATAAGGATATATAAGTGTGATAATGAATAAATATTAACGACCTTTAATATAATTAAAATGAAATGTATTTATATAATTAAAATGTGTTAATCAACCTTTCCTCCCTTTTTTTTCCCCCTTGAATTAGGTTAAATTGTTTCGAGTCCTGCACCTGCATGTACACATGTACCATATGAAATGGCACATGGACATGTGTAACTATCCTCTGCACATGCTAGTCATGCAACTGCCCAACATGGTCAAATCATCATTTACAATTTATTTTCAATACTTTATTTTTGGTGGCAAGTCAATGCACAAATTATATGCATCTAATATTAAGTTTTTAATATATTTTGTTGGCAAATTTTAAGAGAGGAATTCTACACTCCGAGTGCTATTTACATTTGTGTAGCATAGTCCAAGAGTAGCTCTTTCGAATATAAGAAGAATTGGTCCAAAATACATAAACATGAGTGTTTAACCAATGGACTTGCACAACGTGATTTTTCTCAAGGATAGTTATACTTATATTGTCACGGTGATTTTGTTGTTTATCACATTTAGAGTATTTTTTTACTTAATAACATGATATCTTTAGCGAATAGAAGATTTGACATTGTCCCCTACCAAAATAGATGGATATAAACAAAATTTCTTTTAACTTGAAAATAACATTCACACCTACTTTAACCTGAATTTGAGCCTAAAGTTAGGTGACTATTGATCATTGCTCACATGGTCTAATTAACAGGACATGTTTTCTATGCCTAGTAAGAATACGTACGCATTTTAAATTTTCCTTCTAAAGAACTTACAATAAAAATATAGTTGATAAGAATAATTTAATCGACAAATTTCATGTGATATTCAATAAATTATATCAATTTTATGATATTTTGATGTAACAAGTTTACAACATCGATCTTATCATTATGCCTCTGTTTGATAATCGTTAAAAATATTTTTTTTTCTAAAGTTCATTTTCAGCCACACGTTCTCATAATAAAATATTTTATACATAAACCCAAAATTTTTAACTAACTTTTAACTACACATTCTCCAAAAAATCACTATTTCAAAACTCATTTTCCTCCGAAAAACTCGTTTTAATGGTTATCAAATCATATATATGGTTAATAATTTTCTTAATTTAATTAGGGATATATTTGTGCATTAATTATGGTGTATTTAGAAAAAAATGTTTTAATATAACAAATAATAATTACCATATTTGTCATATATAGTAAGTCATTAAGATGTCAAGGGTTTGCATTTATATTTGGATAAGGAAATTTGAAAATTTCTTTCTTGTAAAGATAAGATTTATCTCTTACATAAAATTTTGTCCTTAATTTGTCAGATCTTTTATAACTTGATGTACAAAAAAAAAAAAAAAGTGCTTCCACCCTCTTTATATAAGGCCAGTTTAATAGAGATATGAGAAGCCAAAAAATGCTTCCAAAATTAATAAACCGCTTTTGAACATGTTGAATAATTTTCACTTTGTGTGATTTGAAAAGTTTTTCGTGGAACCTAAAAAAGCAATTATACAAAAAGTAAAAGTTCTACCAAACGAGTCCGACTCTCCCACCATTTTTGGGAACTTTTACCATTAATTATCTAGAAATAAAAAATCTGATGTAAACACATTTATTGAAAGCCATCCAAATTAAATTAGTAACAGATTTCTATATCTAACCACTGCTGTCCTATAAATAGAGAAGCATAGGCATAGAAAATATAGTGTGTGAGTTCAGTGTTATACTACCGGAGGTGTTCTTTCTGTAACCTTAAAACACTAAGAATTGAGATCAAGAAAGATGTGTGGCTCAGATCAGGCCATTGTTATCAAAGGCTCAAAGTGTTCTTCTGGTGTTGTGCCTGAAGCCACAGAGAATAACCCCCGGCCTAACCTTTCGTCCGACGCCATTATCAATCTGGATCAGTAAGTCTTTCACCAGAGTGTTTAAAGGTTTATTGGTATACAATGGATCTTCTTCCATAACATATCATAGTGGCGAAAAAGGATTTATGTAATCGACCCTTTATGAATAAGAATATTTCTACGTGGCTGATGCAAATTTTTGTTTTTTCGACAGTGGTGATCCTACAATGTATGAATCCTACTGGAGAAAACTGGGAAACGCGTGCACGGTCATGTTCATGGGATATCAATCTCTAAGTTATTTCGCCAACCCAAAAAACTTGTGCTGGTTTTTGGAGCCAAAACTTGAGGAAGAGATAAAGAAATTGCACGATGTCGTAGGCAATGCAACAGTAGAGGGTTATCATATTGTTGTTGGGACTGGATCAAGTCAGCTCATTCAGGCTGTATTATATGCCCTTTCTGATCCTTTAAATGAGCCAAACCCTATCAGTGTTGTATCAGCTGCTCCTTACTACTCGGTATGTGTTATCTCGACCAAAACTTTAAACTATTAGAGATACCTTAGAATTCACCTAAATCGATTATGATTAGTTTGACCTTTAAAATTTCTGAATATTTAAATAAAGTTAACTAAATCAGACATAAAATAAAGTTTCTAATGTCGCGCGACAAACCTCGTCTCTTGCTGAGGCTTTTGTTGGTTGCATGTTTAAGATCTCCTGAAATGTTGAACACGGTAACATTGACATATGCAAAGACTAATAAAATAACATAAAATTTCTATTAAATTACCTAATCACACGATTTCGAATAACATATTAAATTTACATTGGTGATCACCTTAAAACTTCAATGTTTCTTGCAGTCATATCCAGAAGTGACAGATTTTGTAAGGTCTGGACTCTACAAATGGGCAGGTGATGCACACAATTTTGATAAAGATGGGTCCTACATAGAAATGGTAACTTCCCCAAATAACGCTGATGGGTTTATAAGAGAACCTATTGTGAATAGAGCTCAAGGGATGCTTGTTCATGACCTTGCTTACTACTGGCCACAGTACACTCCCATTACTGGTCCAGCAGATCATGACATTATGCTATTCACAGTTTCTAAATGCACTGGACATGCAGGATCAAGAATTGGGTAAGTTTCTAAGAATGCTTTAACATATCAGACAAAAAATTGTTTCTTATAGGTTACTTGTATTTTTTGGGTACCATGCTCCTAGACTTGACTGATTCGATAAAGTTCTTGCAAGAAGTGCATTGAACACAACGGTTTTCACCCCTACGTGTTACATACAAATGCTTTCATTTTTATCGAACATGTTTGTCAAAAGAGATTACATAAAACTTAAAAGTAACTTTACTTTCTTAAGAACTTAACCAAACATGCTCCGAGCCCGACTCCAATCATGTTCTTGTACGAACCAGATCGAACCAAACGGTTCCCACCCTTATTGTTGATTCTTGGCTCTTGTTCCATGTACAGATGGGCTCTTGTTAAGGACATAAACGTTGCAAGGAAAATGGTGAAGTTTATTGAGATTAACACAATTGGGGTGTCCAAAGAAGCACAACAAAGAGCAGCCAAGATTCTGGAAGTGATCTCTGATAGCTGCAGTCAAACAGTTAGGCTCCCGGAGTTGGATAACGCTTTTGAATATAGCCAGCACCTCTTGACTGAAAGGTGGAAGAAGTTGAGGGAAATTGTTAAGTGCAATAAACTCTTTACTCTACCTAAGTTCGACCTTCAGTACTGCAATTTCACTGGAGACTTCGCTGAGGCACATCCTGGTAATTAATTGTGTAATCTATGTATTTAAATATGGACAATTAGAGTTCAGCCACTGCCGATACTCGTAATACACGAGGTGGGACCTGTCACCATGAGCGGTATCGAATATGTTTGTGTAATGAGAAGTGGCTGAGCAGCGAGACAACTTTACGTTTGAAATATATCTAGACATTTATTTTGTGATTTTTCAACAGCTTTTGCATGGATGAGATGCAAAGAAGATGTGGACTGTGAGAAGCTATTTAGAGAGCACAAGATTCTAACAAGAAGTGGAAAGCGCTTTGGGAGCGACCCGAAGTGTGTGAGAATAAGCATGCTGAGCAGGGATGAGGAGTTCGACCTCTTTGTGAAGAGGCTCTCAACCATCCAGGGGATTGCAAATGGAAATTAAGAGCTTTTGCACCCACTGGGAAGTCATGAAGATGCAATCCATGTAGCAATCACGTAAAACCAAGCCTATGTCATAAAATAAAAAGATCGTAGAATGGCTTCATTTTTCTTTTCCCATTTTCATTGAAATTCATAATAAACAACAAAAAGGATTATTAAGCGAAATTATGGGTACGCTAGAAAGACAATGAACGTGTATACGCATTACAATTGATTCAGCTCTGGCTCCATATTCATAGATGTTTAGAGCAGTATATCATCTCCCAATTCCTTGATGACATTCTCTACCGTAGCCACTATATCTGGTAATATCCAGAAATCCAGTTAGTATGTTAGATTTATGTAATAACATATTAAAAATATTTGCAATGGAAAGTTTTATCGTTCAGCAGTTTTCTGATTATTGTCTTTTTCGCTTTCAGTAATTCTAACATGGCAAAACAATAAATTTACCCAAAGCAAACATTTCACTGTCTTTTGAAAATATCCCAAAAAACAGATGGTGTACAAAGGATTAATAGTATCTTATAGTAAACCATACCTTTGAAAGAAGAACCTTCAAGATATTGCTGCAAGAAAAACAAATTGTGAAAATAATGGAGGCAAGAACAGATTCATTATATTAAATTTCATACTTGAGCGGCCCGATAATACATAACTATACTATCTGCGTGTATGTGTGTGGGTGGCGGGGGGGAGGGGTGTTCGGGGACAAAAATCTGTAGCATAAAACAAGGTTTAAGTACCATTATTTGGGTTTTAAGATCAACTTCCTCGGTCTCTGCTGATTTTGCTGCAGGTAGATATTTTGATTAACCAAGTGAGTTACCCGAAGACTCAAATTTAATATACAATATCAAATGATAGAATAGAGAACCTATACCTTTGTTGGCTGCAGGGCAATGGTTCATCAATAATGATGTGAAACTGGGAGGAAAAGTTGGAAGTATCTCTTCATCAGCAACATTTTGTGAACTTTCCTGTGGATTTGAATCTTGAGCCTCATCAATTGGTGGTATCAGATGTATACTCGTGTCTGCAGAAGTTGTATACTGCCAGTTTTCCTCGGGCCTGCAAATGACATTGGATATTATTGTCAAATTTCTTTTTGAGCATTCACTAATTAATTGTTTTTTTTTTGTTTGTGTGCATTACAATTACTCTTATATCCCGGTTGTTTGAGGAGGGACCAAACCACCACGCTTTTTGCTACAAGATTTCGAGTCTCTGTTCATATAAGTTTGTTTCAAGAAACAGAATGAAAGCAAGCAACAGTACATCACGTTGCATACCTGTATGCAGGTCCAATTGAACGTACAGACTCAGCTTGATAAGATAGGTCAGAGTCACATGGAAGCCCTTGAAGTCTTGGACTATCCAAGATTTCCTGAGTAAAACAGATAGAATATCACATAGAAAATGTAATAAATTTATGTGATGCGATGGAAATAACTTAATAGGCAATGAATTTATAGATACTACCTTTAAAACATTCATGAAGTTTTCAGCTTCAAAGCTGCTCAAAAACTGGAACGCAAATTTCTGGAACTGGAAACATGCATAAACATTCATGAACATAAATCCGGATGAGCTTGAATATATTGAAGCAACTAAAACCATTGAGTTAAACTCATTTAATTGCATGAATAAGTCAATATAAACATTTTCAGCTTGATAAAAGGAAGTCCATAAGCATGACTATCCGTAGATTCCACACTCTACTGCTACAGCAAGTAACGTCCTCTTTATATTATTAATGTAAATGGAAGAATTCTTCGTTACAACAAGACGATTAGTCATAAGGAAAGCTCCATCATGGAAGAAATTTTAGTAGGAGTTTGAAATTGTATAGCAGCTTACCTGGCCTACTCCATCTTTGTAACTAACGAAAACAGCTCTGCTCCCACGTGAAGGAAATCCAGATACACATGACACTTGAGGCCATGAGAACTGAAGCTTTGAGATATAATGCTCCTCCTGTACAATCGATGGAACCGCTAAATTTGTTACATTCTCTATGAAAAATCGCAAAATCAAAATGGTACTTACAAAAAACCTCGTACATAAGGGAATAACACCATCAGAATCGATCCACAGAAAGAAATTGCTATATAAAGTCAAACAAAAGACTGGACACAAGCAAACTACACAATATACTGAGAATGCCGATTATTTTGTTATCTATATGGACTTTGCATCTAGTATATTCAAAGAGATGCTCTGATAATTCAAAGTAGGACATTGGCTTGATTTCGAGCTCTCGAGAAATTCCCAGAATCACAGCTAATAAATCGAACACAGAACTGAATCAAGATCATTAAAAAAGAGCTATAAATCAAACAGCACATAGATTCATTAGATGTTGAACTTACAAGGAAGAATAACTGTATCTAATGCGGAACCTACAACACATATGTAGTTGATTGTTTTTGTATCTACGCAGACTTAGCAGCTAATAAAATCAAGCACAGTAACTGAATTAATCAAACAGAGGATGTTGAATTAGATTTCCGACATGCAATGACTTCAACGGTAGAGGAAGATGAAAAACCAAAGCACAATAACTGAAACACAAAGCACTACTACACAAAAACCTGTACAAGTACGCGATCCGATTTTGAACTTACGAGGACTTTAGCTCGGAGAGAGAGCAAGAGAATGGCCTCAGAAAATCCGTTAGAGTGATCTGATACAAGCTTAAGACAGGCCGTGAACGAGGAGGAGGACATCCACGTGCCGCCACGGAGGCGCTGCTTTTGGACGGCGGCCAGCGGCGAGAGAGAAGAACGAGTACGGCTGACATTGGAGGAGCTGTAGTTGATGAAGCGTGCATATTGGATTTGCCATTGATCTATGATTGGGGAGATTTGTGAGTGCGAATGCTTAGGGTTTTCCATTTCCAAGTGATTGATTGGTATTGTAACCATTGATCCCGCCATTTTTGGAGTTTTTGAAATGGAAAGTTTTTCTTTGGGGGTTTTTATAGTGACAGAGAGGGACGGGAATGCTGATTTTTGCTACTCGTCTAAATTTAGAAATTATAATCTAATTTTTTCTCAAAGTCAATAATTAAAATTAACCGCATATTTACTTGAATTCACAATTTATTAATCACATATTTAGCGTATGTTTGCTCCAAATTTTTTTCTCCATTTTCAGCAAAATTCTAGCCTTTGAGCACAAACACAACGAGCCACTCGTCCAAAGTTTTTTTAAAAGGCTTATCTTCTTATAAAAAAAATAATAAAAAAATAAAAAAAAATTTTGGATGAGTCGACGAGCTAAAGCTCGGCTCGACCCACGAGCTCGGACGAGCCGCGAGCTCGTGGGCCGAGCCGAGCGAGCCCGTGCGAGTAAGGGCCAAGCCGGCTTTGCCACCACTTATGTTCCACCATTTTTAATATCCAATGTTGACAGCTATCAATATTTCACGTTTAATTACTTTATAAAACCAATCTTCTTTTAGAAGTATTCAGTATATCACACTCGTTATACATTATATACAAATAGCATCTCTCTATAGGAGTATGTTCTCAAATATCGATTGTCACAAGACTCACAACCATAGTTATTAAATCAGATCCACCGGTTTACATAACTAACCCGAAATGATATGACCAGGGCCGGATCATTGCTTATTAACAAAACTCAAATTTTCTATTGACCTCAACCGGTTTTTACTTTTAAGCTTGTACTATATGCCCCGGCCTCTCCAAATTTTGAAGCCTGCTCAAATTCTTGAAGAACCCAATAAATTTATATTGATAGAATTAATAACTCCATTGACGCTGATATTTTCTTCCTTTGCCAATAAATTCAAATATGCATTACATTTGCATTATTCTAGCATAGAACTGTATATTTATTTTCCAAGAAGGTGAATTTGAATAAGCATATTCCAAGATGAACCTAATAAAAAATCAAACTCATGTATAATCCAATTCTACCAAATACTGAACAACAAACTAAAACTTACTCTACATGAATTCTTTTTCTCCGTTAGTTCGATTCATTGCTAGATCAATCAAACTCAGAAAAGAAAAAAAAGAAATCTTCTGGTGTTGAATCCTCAGCTTCTATTCAGTATCTCTATATTGCCTTTTGACTCTTTGAGATGCAGAAAAAACTAGGAGAAGCAAATGTTTGAAAACCACCATTAGACCTGGAGGGCAGATGCTATCGAAGCAGAAAGGCTTAGAACTTCAAATGGAGCCTTGTTTTTAACATGTTCCACTGTCTGTGGACACGAGTCTGTAATCCAGAAATACGTCATCCCATTCTCGGGGTTCCCTGAAAGAGTTCAACCGTGTGACATTTAGATAAACATTAGTAGGATGTCATAATTTACACTGTCACCTAAGGTAAGAAAACAAATTATTTAAGAGCGTATTTTCAGCTACATTACATGATTTAAGAAAATGCATGTACAGTCTGCAGAAATATTAAAACATATGATTGAACATACTATGAGCATGTCTGGGAGTGCTTTTTCAAGCTTATAAGCTAGTCAAACATCATTTTTATCCACACATTCCATAAGATCCACTACTTATGATCTACAAAAAGTTATACCAAACACACACTATATATATTGTTGATAATTGATATCTTAAGTATCAGACAGGTGACTACTAGTAAAGTTCCAGTGGACGAGTAAAACTCTGAAAAATGCAATACTTTGGTTCATGTGATGTGTGACTACCTCCATTGTCGTGTTTAAACCGCTCCCAAGAACTGTTGGGGAAAATACCATGTGTCACATAGGCACTTATTTTTGTAGCTCCATGTTTGGCCAATACTTTCTGGAAAAAAGAGAGGATATTACGCAAAGCCCTACAGAAACATTTAATTAAGGAAGAGTTTACCGTCAAATCATTTTACCTGACACTCTGATAGTGTGCCACCAGATTGCACAAGGTCATCAACTATTACAACGTGACGTCCCTTGGGGTCTCCCTCCTTAATGCGTACGATTCGTTGATCACCTTCCCTAACTTTAGCACAAACGACCTGTACACGGTCATCAGACGGTTAAGACAATTTATTACAGTGCATAGTTCCATAAGTTAAAAGAATGGAGAACAGAGGTAACATTCGCTGATTGATGGAACATTGATGCACAATAAGCACCAACTCACAGATTGACACTAAGTTACTTTTTGCAAATTCAGTTACACGACCATGTAACCTCAATTTTACAACACATTTATGAGAGTAAAGCTTGTGCTTTCTGTTCAGTCAACAATACTATGAATTCTTATCCATATTCATTTTTCTTGATTCTCTTTTATGACCTTTATGTAGACCATGGAATAGTATTCAAAGGAAGTAAATCAGATATGGCTCCAGCTGGCAAAACTGGAATTTATGATGCATTTCGATGGTCATATCTTTACTTATATAGGAACCTTACAGATCGAGTTCTTAGAAAGCATGAGTAGCAAGCTATGGTTATATATGAGAAATTAAAACCCAAGGCAACAAAAGAAAGTAAATTGAAATGAAAAAAATAATTCATTGCCGCTATTTCTTAAACATGACACTTTAGTATTGTTGACATCCATGTCCGTGTTAGGAGCAGTACCATTGGAAAGTGCTGCAGCTGCTTATGAAAACGTTTCCATGCACCGTCATCGGGAAAGGCTATGGTTATCTGGACAGAGAAAAAGTGGAATTGAAACTTTAAAAAATACACCAATGAATTTCATCTCTTAATTTACGACGGTTAAAAAACTCAATTTTGTGATTTCCAAAAAGCATGGAATATAATCAGAAATGCAGTCGAGAATGAGAAATGAATACATAATTAGCAAACGACAAGTTTCTAAGAGCAAAAAATAGCAAAACTTTGTAAAAGAAATTGAATTCCTGACAAGCGGATGGGATTTCTAAACCACTTTCTATCCAACACAATAAGTACGGACACATGGTAGTAATTGACCCACCTTTTCCCTATAAATTCACTATTTTTTGGGAACCACTGGAGGCAAAGACCTAACTTAATCTGTGAACATTTTCAAGGTCAATGCATATTTCAAAACTCTCACGTTCAAAAACAAAATCAATTCCATTGACAACTGCTTTGTACTCAAAATACTGGAAAAGTAACAAGAACCTTTAGCTGCACTGGAATTCAAAGGAATAAAGAAAAAGTCTTACGTTGTCAGAGTCCGGGAGCTGTTGAAGCCTATTCAAGAGCATCGGTATACCACTATCAAAGCATGGTAAAATATTATCACCAAAGTAAAATCTCTCCTGCGGTACAAAAAAAAAAAGAAAAGAGAAGGAAAACAGTACATTAAGCTCCAAAATGAAAAAATAATAATAAAAATGATAAAGACCATAAGTAAAAGAACGAATAGCAGAATGAATACAACCACGAGTCACCACTAAAGCACGATTTACCTACCCACCTGTAAGGCATGAATATCAAAAGTTACTAAACTGGTGGGTCCACCCCTTGAAATTGGAATATTTGACAAGATTCTGGCCAGCGTGAAAGCCGTGGCAACATCTCCTTCATCCTCCATACGTTCAGATGTGCCCGTGGGGAAAAATGGCAGGACAAGTGTGAAGGATGAGACAAACAGCTTTGGCAGTGCATATATAACAGATAATTGCTCAAAAATAACTCCAGGGAAACTAAATGAAGCTAGAAAAGCTACATGTTGTCCACGAATTCCATGAGCATTGGATATGAATAAGTTAGGAAATCCATCTTCAAATTTCCTGATCGATTAAATACACGAATAAATCTATGTTACCATACTATTATTTTCATAACTCATATGTTGGAGAAATATCAATAAAATTTAATAACAAGACAACTAGTTCGAACCGTATTTATCATTTCACGCCAAATAGCAAATAGATAAATTCAGTAAAAGGATACTCATTATGACAATGGAAACAACAATCATAAAGGTTCCTAACGACAGGTAGCAAGATGAAAGATCATCAAATTACACTTTGTTCCATCAAAAGTAGAGAAGAAGTCTCATTTTCTCAAAACGTTAGAACTCCCTATCAAGATTCTGGACTGGAAAGTAAAAGAGAGATGGCGATCATTGAAAAACGAAAAAAGTTTCTCACTTACCAGTTTCTCCAACTAAAACAGAACTTACATAAAAATTAAGGGCAAATAATGGGTAAATTTCTCCCTTGTATTTTAGTGATCTACGAGTCATTTATACCAAAACAAAGTACTAAGAATAACTAAAATCTCCAAATATTCAAAGTTACACTATAGCATGATTCTAATAGTTTACATAGTTTATTCACTTCATGATAAAGATTACATCTGAATGAAATCACACAAAATAATTCTGGAGAAAACTATCTTAACAAATCGACCCAGAGTTAGGCTCGGTGTGAACTAATTTGACAGAAAAGTCCAACCAAGATACTCAATACGTAAAAGACAACAGAGAGTACAAAACTTGGTCTTTCACATTAATTCCCTATTTACCATTAAATGAAGAATTCTCGTGATTCCACCATTTCCCAGAACAAACTAAAACTACGTTTAATCAATATATACTGTAATAAAAAAACATCTATATGTGTTCCAAATCATTGAATCTGGATAATTTCAATTTAAAAGGATACCTCCAGGTGATGCTACGGAGCTCAATAGCGTCAGATTCTGCCGCAATTCTTTCAGCAAGATCCCTCATTTCCGAGCAGTAAAAAAGGCAAATTCTTTTGGAATTCATAATTGAAGGATCCAAACCAGAGGTTGAAGAGGCCATTGGAATAGGGGGTTTCAGAATGATGTGAATTGGGTCGCCCGAAGAAACACAGTCAATTGTCCATTTCCGAGGAGAATCAGTGAGCTCGCATTTAATGGCGGTCTTGTTTTGCCTGGAGGAATGTGAAGGGATCGATATGGCATTACGGGTTTTGCTAGGGGTTTTTGTAGGAGTTGGTTGGAGGGGTGGCGGTGGTGAAATGGCCGACATTTTGGGGTGGTTTGGTAGTAGCGGTGGCTGCGGTCCCTGCGTACTTGACGGACTGAGTTATTTTTTACTATATATCATTGTAGTTACGAAACTGCCCCTCATTAAACGGTCGTGTAAAACGAGTTGTTGAATTAATTTCTTTCTTTTTTTTTGGTCAAAAAGAGTTAATACTTACTATTTAAAAATGAGTATGAAAAAAAAAAAGAATTATGAAAGAATGATTTCGAAATATGGGCATAATTAATTTCTTTCTATTTTTTTTGGTCAAAAAGAGTTAATACTTACTATTTAAAAATAAGTATGAAAAAAAAGAGTTATGAAAGAATGATTTCGAAATATGAGCATAATTTAGGTAGAGTGAAGTGAGAGGGAAAGGTGGTGTTTTTAAGAAACGTGAGATAAAATAACAGGAAGTTAAATTGAATAGACGGAAGATAGAAAATGACCGAATAGGTGAAGAACAAAGTGGTGGAGGCAAGGTAGATGGTGATAAGATAAAAAAATCTCTAATGTTAACGTGAATTGTATTAAAACAGTTATCACATAAGTTAAAATAGACTATGTTCAAAAGTTTCTCTTCAATATAATACGTCTATGACTATATTTAGATGATGTTAAAAAAAAAAAAAAAAAATTTATCAAAAAGATCATCTAAATGTAGATGCTCTTCTAAAAGAGATGAGTCACTATAATTTAATATTTTTTTCTATTCTTTATATAATCTCTCTCCTTTTTATTATTATTTTTATCTTCTATTAAATATACATTAGACTTGAAATTTGAGTTATGTACGAAATTTATTGAAAATGAAATTTGAATGAGGTCGTCTACTTATTAGACAATAATATCTAGTAAATAAAAAAGGCGCATAAATTGTAATACATGAAATTTATTGGAGATGCTCTGAAATATAAGGTAACGATGAGGATAAAATGAAAACAAGGTAAAGAAGGGTAATAAAAATAATTTGTATGTAACTAGCTTGGGTTAAATCACTTTGTCACAAGAATAATGCCAAAAGTAGTGCCAGAATTCTAGCGGCGGGAGGTAATTTGATGGAAAATATGACTGTGTTTTAAATACTCTAATGATAGAGTGTCATGTGACATTATATCAATTATTCTATCACTAATAATAGAGTGCGTTGTGATCTTATGTCAATTATTCTGTCACCTAGCTTTATGAGCAATTTTAGCATATATCTAGACTTGAAGGTGCAAAACACGTTATTTACGATGGTCAAGAATTTATAGCAAATACGATTTTAGTGAAAGCATTTCTTAACAATAAAATCTCATCAAGAAAATAAAGACACAACTAACATGCAAATTTAATAAATGTTCACTTCAATATGAGATTACATCCTTATACACTGACGATGTAATTTACTATGAATGAAAAGAAATTTACAAGCGAAAAATCAAACACCTTTTATAAACTTTAATGAAGACTCCATATTTTTAAGCATCAATTTATGTGACAATTACATAATATTAAATGATATATCCATTTAAATGTAAAGTCATGTGACTCATTTAATTGAACATATAAAGTATAGTCATCTAGACTGATGATATACAACCGCTAGTGCTGAATAATATTGTTCAAATTAAAATTACAAGTGTAAAGTTTTTAAACATTGTTGCGTGTATCCATTTTGAATAGCGACAATAATTAAATTTCATAACTTAATATTAATTTCGAAGAAGGTCGGTTCAAAACAAGAAGTTCTATAGTAGGGTAGTTAATGGATTGGATCTTGATTCGAATCCAATTCCAAATTCGATAAAATTAATGGGAGATGAATTTATGACCTCGGTTCGATAACCCCTAACTAAATGAATACAATAATCCATCAAATAAATTGATCAAATATGGATATAAGCCAATCCGATCCGATTTGTTATAAATAATTGAGTCAGTAAAATATTTTTATACGTGTTATTTGTCACTAAAATCAATAAATTTAGAATAAAAAAGTCATCAAATTCAAAATATATATATAAAAAAAGGTGACAAATTTATATTATTAGACCAATTTAAGAATTGAAAAAATTGAGAAAAAAAAGTTGATTTCACATTGATTTTTTTTCTAATTTCTTTAATTTCGGATAAGATTATCAAATCGAATATTCGATAAAATAGCAAATCGAATATAAATTTAACAATCAGGTAAATTCATATCCGATCCATTTAAGGCCCAAGTCTATAGTCTGTTTCAACTTTACGTGCCTTCGAGTTTCCAAACCAGATGAGTCGCCACGTTTGACCAAGACTATTTAAATCAACACGTCTTTGACTTTCAATCGTCCAATTGCAACGTATAGATCAAGTTAATGGGCTAGGCACACCAACTTTTACGTGTGCCAGATTTCCTCGGGTTCTTTACCTCCACTATAAAGTATAAACACGACAATATTCAACCATACTCTTCCTTTTTAACACCCTCTCTAAAGTCTTCCCCCTTAACTAAAGTTTCCTTTCTACTTTCTCTTCAAGATTTTCCTTGCAAGTTTCTTGAGAATCAATTCCCTCTTCCCTACAAAAAAATTCCCCTCTTATTTTTTTCTTCTTTTACTTGCTATTTATAGAACTACAATTTTCTCGATTCTTGACAATGAGGGTGTCTGAAAATCTTCATCAAATGGATAGTATTACCAGGATCACGATGCGAAGTCCGTTGAAGCCAATTTCGACGAATCCATTGGGGAAAGATGATGAAGATGAGCATGCAAAAACACCAACCTCTGCAGATTCGAGGATTCCTAGGATGTTGGCATGTCCACCAGCTCCGAAGAAGCGAAAACCGTCTTCGAGGTGTCATTATGCTGGTGTAAGGGAGTTCTTCAATCCACCAGACTTGGAAACAGTTTTTCAGAGTACTCTAACTTAGCATAAATTAAGGTTCTTGATTGCTACAATTAGTATTGTTTAACCCCAAGTGGTTTTTAGTCTCATTTTAATCTTTCAAGTAACTTAGTTTATGTACATGACTCTCTCCCAATCTATATATTTCTGTATTTCACCTTTTAAATGAATAAATAAGCTCACAGTTTAATTTATGGCGCATCTGGTAGAGAATATTATATAGTACTGGACAGTATAAGCAAGAAAACGAGTGGAATCCAACCATTCAGTCCATGAAGTTTAAGCGTCATTCAATATTGTATAAAACTAAAAGCTCGTTCAGTAGACTTCTGCTTCATGTAAAAGAGAGTCTTAAAGAAGTCGCTTTAGATCAGCTTTCTTGAAAATCTCTTCCAGATAGACAAAGCACGAATTATTCAAATATGTTCAAAAGAATTTTCTTAATTTTTCAAAATTATTGTCAAACGGACACCAATTTATTTCAACCGTGCTCGAAGATACAGTATAAAAGAATTATATTCATGTGATTGATATATTTTGGACCAACTGTGCAGTCTGTGCTTGATCTAAAGCTGATTAACTAAAAATTTCCTCTTGATAAACTGCAAAGTCACATTATTACCTTGAGTACTTGGCTTTATATTCTCTGGCAAATAAATCTTTTCTCTCTTTAGTCTTTGAATATGCCCCACAAACAAAAGACTTTTCTCCATATACGAATTTTACGATAGTGGGAAGGTTCTCTACGATGCTTTTGTGATAAGAAAAGGCAAAAGACAAAATATATAAGGGGTGATGGATTTCAAGATTAGAATCCTATGCTAAGTAGATAACGCTAGTTGTATAGACTTTCAATCCCTAGAGCATGTTTGGGTTTACTTATAAATAAGTTTGTTTTAAATATGCAATTTTTTATTGATCAAGTAGCATAAATTAATAATACAATCTAGGTCTTGTACCTTATTGGGTTTTATTATCTCTATATTTATTCATTTTTCTATCTCTACTTCCAATTGAGTTTTCCCCTACCAATTGGAATCTATAATCCCGTTAACAATAGTCTAAAGAGTTTATAACTAGTCTTTTTATTACATTCGCTTGTTCAATCAACATTTAGGCTCGTCGCTATCCAAACATTTCTGGGGCTCTTCGTTCACAACCCCACGAGAATAATTTAAAGCGTTTATAACTAGTCTTCTTATTACATTCGCTCGCTTGATCAGCAACTAAATTCATTTCTATCCAAATATTTATGGGTTCCTTCACAACCCCCGTAGGAACAATCTAAATAGTTCATAACTAATGTTCTTACTATATTTGCCAACCTAATTGACGCTCTACTATACAAACATTTTTTGTTTGTCGAAACATTCTCCACTTATCCAATTGTGTTGAATAATTTTTGAAGATGTAATAGATCACCCCACATAAAATATTTTCTTGTAGCCAATTTTTTCTCTTCTATAGTCAAAGTTAGCAACACCACTAGCTATTATAACTACTTCGAGCCCTCGATTAACATGAATACAAAACTAAATGGTGATTTTTAAAAATATAGTGCCGATTAAATTAGTTTATGGAATGATAAACCCAACTCGAAAGCTGCAATAAACCTTAATAATTTATTAATGAGTGAATAATAATTATAATTAATATTTAGGCATTTGTTTAATTAGTAAGGGGAAGTTCACCTAATCTATAAAGGTTCCATTAAAACAAAACATTCTTGGGATAAGAGTGGATTGACAAGCGAAAAGTTAAACTATTTTTTACATGCAATTATTGGAGGTGGCACATGCTTTGCAATTTCAACCGTACATTGGGGATTGTATTTTTTAAAGTTAATTTCCATTTCTATATTTATCACCAATAATTTGGACAAATATTTAAACTAGAATAACAAGGGGGATAAAAAATGATCTACAAAGTATGATTTAAAAAAAGAAAAATTGTTATACAGTTTGTGGAATATTATAAACCAACACNAGACATGACTAAATAACATGATGCACTAAATAAGAGGTCCAAAATACTTGGACACTTACATTCTTAATGAGAATCTCTCATAGTTTTTTAGTAAGCTTATAATTTTTTTTTTTAAAATTAAAAAATCAATTTTTATGAAAGATAAAAATAATTTATCTATTTTAAAATGGCTTATTTAATTTTTCAAAAATAATATAAAAAAAATCAATTTGAATAGAACATAAATGATACTAAAGAGATCAATACGCTTATAGATAATCATAATTAAGAGTTTCGTAATAATTTGTCCCTTAGGGCCTCAAATATCTTATGACCGGCCTTGGTTACGATGTTGACTCAAATAATTCATCCATAGTGATGACAGCTTAAGGCAATTATAGTTTTTTGTTATAGAGTAAAGATTAGGCGATAAGCCAAAAAAAAAAAAAAAAAAATCGTACGAACAAGCTAACAATTTATATCGAAAAGAAAAAAAAAAAAAAGGTGACATACTATGTTTTGGATCAACAAGTCCCATTCTCCAGTAAAAAATTACATTCCAACTCAAAATTTGAATAATAATAATAATGAAAAGTCTACCCTAGTTCAATTAACTTGGGAATTTCAAATATTCTTCCGGGTTCAAAGCAACAAGTAATCGTGCTAATTGGGCAACAGATGGATTTCTTATCCACAAATTTTTTTATAGCTCTACTTTATCATCTTCTCCTCCCCATTTTTTGATCCTTTGCGTTGCAACAGAAGCCTGCATTATAACCCAAAACCAAACAAGATTCATGTAGTCGACTCTTAATTTATTAAAAGTAGTAATAAAAAGAAATTCATATTATAATTATGCAAACCTCTTTTTCCCAGTTAGTTCTATAAACGAGATAAAAGAGGATAATAGTTTGCACTATTGTTCCCACTGTCATTCCAGACCAGATACCCTGAAAATCGTTGGTATAATATTTAGGGTTAAATTGTAAATGATTTCGGATTTTAGGATTTTATTTGATACACACTTACTTGAACACCCCAATTGACTTTATACCCCAATATGAGCCCCAAAGGAAGGCCAAATAAGTAATAACATGCAATATTCACATAAGCAACTATAGCTTGCCATCCAGCTCCAATGGCCACTCCTGCAGCAATATGTTTAGTTAATCACCAAATCGTAAATAAATTCGTGTTTGATATATAGTATTAGATTGTATCAGATATTACAATAAGCAACAATTTACGTAACTAAACATGCCACAAATAAAGAAAATAATAAAATGGTCACGTGCGACGAAAATAATGTACAAATATATTGCATAGTAGGTAGTTATACATAGAGAAATGATGTGCTAAACATTGTTTTTATTTTATAAGAACCGATAAAATGGAACACCAATTAATTGGTGAATTAGTACATGGTAGGTTCCAAAAATTAAATGATTTACGAATTAATTGGTATATCACGTCACCGATGCCTACCATAAGCTACGCATAAATTCTTAAGAGATCATTTGTCGTTTTATACATTATTAACATGTTAATGTCCATTTGTATAAAAGTAACAATTCTTTATGAAAGGCCGCGTTATTTGAATGAAAGGTTTCATCTCTTTTTGCGTGTTCGTAGCTATCCTTAGAACCAACAATAAAAATATGTAAAGGTACATATTTTTAATATTTTGTAGCTAGGGTTCATTTTCTTTGAAATTCATAGACATGATAAATAACATAAATCCACTTTCGATTTGTTTTTCATGGGACAAACCCAAATTCATAGTAAATCGTGAAAAGAAAGTTTATAAAATATGATATACCTGATAAAGCGGGTTGAATAGCATTGACGATAATACAAAATGCAAGCAACGGTGTGAGGTCGTACACAAGGTTTTTGACTGCGGTGCTATCTGTAAATAAGGAAGGATATTGATTCCTGAAGATGAGGAGAAACATGGCGATGATGATACCGATCGCGAAGGAAGAAGCAACCACCACCGCCACTGAAAATTTCGCCGTTCTTGGATGAGCAGCCCCTAGTTCATTTGAGACTCTTACACTGCAAGATATATTTATTTATAGGTATGTTAAACTTGGTTAAGCCAATAGGACATAAATGATATTTGTTATTAATGTAATTTTATAAGGAAAATGTTACAACAATATGTAAATTACCTTAATTATTTTAATTATATGTTAACTAACCTTATTGCTGCATTGAATCCAAAAGCTACCATGGCTGTCCATCCCACTATGTTCGTGCTGTAAAATTGAATAGTTTGTTTTAGCAATAGTAAAATGAACTTGCGCTACAACAACAATAAAATTAGCATTGTTCTAGATAAATTGGGGATCGACAATAAATTATAATTGAAATTTTGCATTTAAATTATTCCAAAGGAATTTTAATTTTAATTTTTTTTTTTTAAAAAGAACCATATAAATGACCAAAACAATATGTACTTGATACACTATTAATTGGAAATAAATTTGTAAATTTCTTTACTTCATTATGTAAAAGTATTGTAATATCATCATTGATATTTTAACTCTTATTTAAAATGATGACAATTTTTAAGGGTAAAATCCTAAGTAGATTAAGTCAAATAAATATAAAATCTTCTGTGGACGTATAAAATTTTTGATTAGTTCTCTTAATAATAATGTTAAAGTGCAATCCCAATAGTCAATACTATTCCATCAAATATGATCTCTTCTTAAATGGTTGTGCTATGTGTACATTATGATACACATAGCCGTGTCTATAATGGACACATGTGTCCCTCCTATTGGGTCAGGCGCATCCCCAATAGGGGGGACACGTGGCTATGTGTACCATAACGTACACATAGCATTTTCCCTTCTTAAATACTTACAATTATTGTGAAAGCAGAGGCAAATTATTGTTGTGGACAAAAGAATGTACAGACACTCACCATACGGATAAAGCATCCACAGAAACTTCTGCATTCTTCAAATATCCAGCAAACAGGACTAAAGACATGAAATACCAGGTTTCTAAGCTGTAAACATGAATTACGAAATTCAAATGAATCAGTGTCGGAGCAGAATTTTCATAAATATTGATCAAGAAATATTGTGGAGCGATGGCCCGGCCCCCATGTGGCTCCACCTCTGAAATGGCCAAAAAAGTTGCTTTTAAGTTGATAAATTTGTTACTTACCATAACATAACTGCTGATTCGAGTGATAACCTAACAAAACTCCACAGATTTTGAAAAGCCTTCCATGAAAATCCAGACCAAGCTCTACCACAGCTACCCATGAATATATAAACCAGCTGCGCCACCACTATCAGCCACCACGATGCGTTCAGCACCACCGCAGCCCCCACCAGCCCCCACCCCAACTTGAGCATAAACAACCAGCTGAACAGTGTATGGAGAGCCAACCCTATGCCAGAAATCCATGCCATGACAATCATTTTGCTCTGTGATTGCAAGAATTTGGCTATTGGAAAATTCAATGCATATGCATAGAGTTGAGGGATCATCCAAATAGACAATTCTCCGGCGGCCTGCGATATATCCGGCGTCTGGCCGATCAACCGGAGAAGTGGGGCGGCGAAAATATACAAGATCGTTAGAATAAAAGCAGTTGCTGTGAGGATAATCCATGATCTTTGCATGTAAACTCCAAGCATGTCTATTTGTCCAGCCCCAAATGCTTGTCCACAGAGTGTTTCCAGTGCACTTCCCATTCCCAACTATTCAATCATTTAAATAAATCTTATAAATGAAATAATTCAATATGAGCATACAAAGATTTTGAGTCCAAAGCTAAAAGATTTCAAAGACTAGACGACTAAATAGATTGACCTCGAAACAACAACGATTACCTTTTTTAACATCAAACGACCCTTTTCATTCAATAGAAGTCATCACGAACACATTCGAAATGAAATAACTCAAGCTTTTAGATTATAAGGTGGTTAAACATACCATGACTCCAAAAGAAAAACCCGCTATGACGGAGTTTTCAACAGAGACGGCGGCGAGCTCAAGTGTGCCGAGATGGCCGGCTAATGTTTGCGTAATGGCGCCGAGGGAGTATTGGCAAAGGGTAGTGAAAATGGCTGGTGCAGCAAGATACCACAGTTTGTTGGACTCAATCCAAAACTGTTGAAAGAAGACTTTAACGCCGGTGATCGGAGGAATGTCATTTTCGTTGGCCGTGAATGATGAAATAGATCGTTGAATCGAATATTGTTCTTCAGTTTCTTCATCCTTTACCGGAGAAATAAGTGGTTGCTTCGAATTGTCTTCCATTGCAACTCACACAGAGATATAATAGGATTGTGGGTTGTATTTGTAGATAGAAAGTGTACAAGGGCATTAATTCACAGGGGGGTCATCAAGTCACTCATATGGTGGGTCCCACAATTTATTAAAAAGAAAAAAAATTATGTGTGGCCCCACATATATGACTGACCTGGTCCTGTACGTGAAGCGTGATTTGAAAGTGTAAAATATTTATTTAACTTGTTTTGTGTCACATGAAACCAGGTTTGGTCGGACTGCGGTAGTATAATTATTCATGATCTTGTCTCAAAATAAATAATTTGTTTCTTTATAACTTTATCATAAAAAAATTATTTAGTCCATGATTGATGAAGATTAAAATCAAAATTTTTATTAAATTTTTATAAAATATGTGCTTAAAAAGTTGTGGGACTCGTAAAATATGCAGTTAAAATTAATTGTACTTTGACTCATTTAACTTTACTTATTAAAAAAAAAATTAACTTATTTTTAGTCTCAACAACCTAGAATTTTAGTGGGAATTGTCACTGGTTCACCTAACTTATGGAATGATTGATAAAATTTCCCACCTACCTATGTTACACTTTCAAACACGTGCATAACCTAAGGTTAAAGACCAAAGGACAGATATTCTCTCATAGTTTTAGGTTTAACTAATTCGATGGTGAATTAGGGGAAAGGTTATCCAACGTTTGAATTCATTTGCAGTACTTTCGTCTTTAATTTTTTTTTTTTCTTGAATTACTTTATTTCTAAGTTTTGAACCATATGAATTCTCTCAATTTGCAGTTAGTAAATTAATGTTGAATTTGGAACACAAAAAAAAAAAAAAAAAAAATCTCTATATTACACGAGAAATTTGTACGATTAATTTTTGACAAAAACAACTTACCACACACTAAACAATTCCGGATTTTGCTATTTACATATTAAAATGGTACATACGCGATTATTGAAAATGATGTGGATGGAAAAGATTGGATGGAAAATGTGGTTACGTTTTCAACTGACAAATGATAAAATGCGTGTGACATTATGTAATTTTTTATATAAATCTTGACGTTCATATAGCAAGATCTAACAATTCCACTCTAAACAAGTACCTCGATATTGATTATATTACTCCACTTGCTCTTCTCTCTCTCTCTCCTTTCTTTTTATCTCACCACTCATTTCACACACAATATACAAGAGCATTGATACGTGACATTATGTAATCTATTATATAAATCTTAACGTTTATATAGCAAGATTCAACAATTCTACTCTAAACAAGTACCTCGATATTAATTATATTACTCCACTAACTCTTCCCACTCACTCTCTCTCTTATATATGGTGCCTTTCTTTTTATCTCACCACTCATTTCACACACAAAATACAATAGCAATGCTATGTGTACAAAATTGAGTTACAAAATGAGTGTGCCAAGATTTAGACATAAGAATATTTTCTTGCTTTCGATTAAGCATAAGATGACTATCCTGAACTTGATTTTAAAGTAAATAAGAATATTTTATTAATGACTATAAATTTTTATAGATTCTTTTTTGTAAAAACATGTTAGCATATTTGTGTCTCGTTTCATAGAAAATTCTTAGGAAATCATGGAGAATACATATAAATTACTAGGTACGTTACTTGATAGAGCCGATTGAATACTGTGGACGACAATGCAAAATGAAAGCAATAGTATGAGGTCGTATACAAGTTTCTTAATTTCGATATTTATAAATAAGGAAGGATATTGATTCCTGAAAACGATGCGAATGAGATAGAGGAGAAGACTGATCAACCAGGAAGATAGAGGCATATAAGTCATGAATCTTGTATTATCATGAATCTTGTCAACTTTGTTCGGAGTACATATAAGTCATTTTACATTACCGGAGGACCATATTATTAAATTGGGTAATTATATTACCATCACAAAATTTATTAAGTGCACCACAAATTTTAAATTTTTTTCTTATTTAATTAAATAACCTTAAGTAAAATTACATAATTATGGTTAATATACTTTTAATTATTCACATCCGACGAATCATGAAGTTAATTCTTCATGTGCAAAGAATTAAACAAATCATTCTTTACATGGTTATCTGTTATGACTTTTTAATCATTCTTTTGCATGGAGAACATAGTTTCTTGATGTGTTTAATATCCTCTCTACTTATTGCAAACGGTGAGAACAATGACATAACTTTAGCCAAGCTCTTTTTATATGCCTCAATAAGTTAAGGTGGAGACTTCATTATCATAAAGTCCAATCACATTTATACAATTATTATTTACAAGTCCAATCACGATGAATGATTTTTCGAGCAACAAATAGTGTTTTCTTAGATTATTTATTCAATTATATTCATCTTTTAATCTTGTTATTGCTGAGTGCTGAATACTATGGTCTCGATTGGCCGGCCTCCAATTGCTTACAATATTATATGTACTATTTTCTTATTTAATCAGTGATGATTATGACATTAATTATGATCATTATCTCACGTTGGCATGTTGCTAGTTTGTCTATAAGTTTTCTATACTATTACACGATTTTCCAATTCAAGAAAATGAAAATATCTATATGATTTTGCATCATTGATGAGTATATGTCTTTATTGTGAGTCTTTACTTTGTTTATATCGTATATATGATTAGCTAATCTTTCTGAACTTGGAAAGCTAAACATGTTTCTGCACATCTTCTGCTCGATATCACTAGCGGTAGCACCACAATCAATAGCCCAAGGCGAGACCTATTCCTATGCTAAGCCTTGTTGTGATAGCAGATGTGGAAATATAGAAGTTTCTAACCCATTTGGTATTGGTAAAGGATCAAATTGTTCCATGAACTCGTGGTTTTATATTCAGGAACTAGGATGTTGTCCATATGAACAAGATTCAGCCATCTCAGCTTGCTGAGAAACGAAGGAATACGGATGGCACAAAAACTCTTTCAACCTGATAATCGAGGGGCCTCGTGACCCGCCTAACTGGGTAAATGGGGTGGGAACGGGACATGAGTCATTGCCCAAAATCGGGTACGGGAAACATAGCCCACACCCCACTACCCGCCCGCTTAAACTTAATTTTAAATTTAAACTTTTTATCAAACAAAAATAAAAGATTTATCATCATTTTTAAAGAGAACATATATTGTTCTTAACAAATTGTAAAAAAAAAAAGTATAATATTTACTAACTAAAGATATAAAAGAAATAAAAAGTAAAAAGAAATAATAAACGGGCGATAAATGGAGACGGGTAAGATGACAAAAATACCCGACGGGAGTGGGAATGGCCGATACCATCCCTAAAGGAATGGAGCTAGGTTATTTAAGCAACTTCATAACCAGATTCAAACAATTATAACGATCAATAATCCTACAACTAGTGATGTGAAGGAAATTATGGAAAATGTGTTGTACCAGGCCTACCCTCTTCCTCTTCTTGGGGCAATGCTCAAGAAATTCCCAACGAACATAGAGCCTGCAGTCCAATGGTCGAAGCAGCTCCGAGACAAGCAAAAGGGCTCAACCGGAAGAAAGATTGGAAAAGAAAAAGAAGTTTAGTTGTGGTGTACTTATTAAAAAGATGTTTACTCCTTTATTTTTATTACATTAGGTATATAATTGTAAATTTATTGTGGTATTTTATTAAAATTACGTTTTAATTGTGATGTGGATATAATGTGATGCAGATATAACATTTTGTGGTGATAATATTGAAAAACGCAAGTTCGCTAACTAAGTTTGACCTTACGTGCGAAATTATACAATTAACAAGCAACAAGTCACTTTTAATTGTTTCTAGATGATTAAGCATACAATTCAATTATCTTATGTTTGAATACCTCAGTTTGTAATATGGCAATAAAATAATGAACATCGATATGATGACGGAGAAACCCAACTGGGTAAAAACTCCGGGACCAAGTCAGTTACCTCCACTATAGACAATGTGGGTTACAGTTCAATTCCAAACCAGTTCCACTAGCTGTTGTAAATCCTGCAACTCCAAAATCTGTTGTTCATTCCAGCCTTGCGATCTGCTAATAGATACTGTCTAGCCAACCTGCTAAATCTCCGGATCTACCTCCTGTAGCTTTCAAGTTCTGCTGTACTTACAGACTCACAATCTTGTACCAAGATTTGTTGTAGCAGTCTCACGTTCTTCTGTACACGTCTCTTCCAAGTGGATACCCAGGAATCACATATTTCTGTTCTTCTTCCTGCACTTGTAGTCCAACCTCTTTCAACATCTAGAAACTTCTGAAATTCAACTGAAAAAGTACATTCCTCGAAGTGTTAAAGAAGTCAAGTATTTTTGATTCTTCAATTTGATATTTTCTCAAAACTTCGTTGTCGGATCTCAAGAATGATATGGATGAATCAATCTGTGAATTGTGTTCTTGGATCTCTCAAAAGATGATATGAATATGTTATGCAATGAAAGCACAATGAAGCAACCTCTGAAATTCGTCCCAAACTTCTGTATTTATAGTTGGGGACGTTTAGATGTCATGGACCGTGTAAAACTCTTCAAGATCATGAATTAGGTCTGGCCGCATAAATGTGTCGCTCGAGCGAGGAGGACGTTTCGCTCGAGCGAAGGGCATGTCACTCGAGCGATAGTGGGACGAAAGTCGAGTGATGGTGTCTCTGATTCTTCCGCTC
>CAIGRN010179574.1:0-22054 GCA_903798345.1 Fraxinus anomala
CGACGAGCCTTTTTGCCATCCCTATATAAGACCAACAACTTTTCTCTGCTATTTCACAAAAAAAAAAAAAAAAAAAAATTCCAAACAAGCTTTTAATCCTAGAGAATCACTTTTTCTCACATTATTCACTTTACAATCTTGAGATTATATTTTTGGAATAAGATACTTGTATATAATTTTTTATCAAATGGACAAATTGCGGCCCCCTATTGGGAGGCGCCTAGTTTGATAAACCTTTTGGTAAAAGATTATGTTATTCAAGCACGATCCTATATTTTTTCTATACTAATTTAAGCATAGGAGCTCCGACTATAGTCATACTGTCCAGTTCCCGTGACCAACCTCAAATCATCCCATGTACATTTTTAGTAGCATGAAAAGGTACTGGCCAGATAATCCCTTTGCTTCACCCTAAATCACATAACATATTTAGTAGAAAAAAATGAACAGAGACAATGTTAAAGAAGAAAATCTTGTTGATTTCTAGTGTTGCATACATTAATTGCCACGGGCTTTCCCTTTTTAACGTCTCGAGGCTGTAAATTTTCCCTCATTTTTCGACCCTATACTCTCTTTTTTCAGCAAGTTAAACTTACTTCCAAATGTCACAGCTGATTAAACTTAATGTCGTCCCAGAGCATGCCATTAAAGAATACGGCTAAGGAAAGCTTGTCTCCAGGCCTCCAGCGGAGTTAAAAAGCTTGTGGCAATGTGACTCGGAACTATATGCCAGAAAGTAGGCGTCTCGAGAGAATTGCATAACATCCCAATCGAGATGAGAAGTAATGTATGTACTTTTGAGTACAAAGGTCACCCAGACTTCTTCAACATCATTTGATAATAATCTCAAATCAAATAAAAAAATATATTCTCTATGAATTTGTATTTTCTAGCAAAACATCCTATGTACATGTGCCAGTTAACCCACGAATAAATGGTATTCCGCAGAAAAATAACTTCACCTAAATTGGCCTATATATATAAGATACTGCTATTTCGACTGCTTGGATTCTTGGCTACAAGTCTGCAGAAACATCCGTTTTCATCCACATCTACCATTCTACCCAAAATAGGGAAAAATGATGTAACAAAAACTAGACCTCATTACTAGAAGTATGATCAAGTCTGCACTGATCAGAAGCTTCTTAGGACAAATCGGAATATCTTGCTTCTGATGTACCTTCAGAAAATGTTCAATTTTGCTGCTTTGAGAAGAGGTTTGTATATCAGTAGACCCTTTTAAATGAAGAAAAGCTCACCAATCCAAGCTGATATTTCTTGAAGTGTACAACTTATCGATGTATTCTATGATTGGAAGTGAAGCATTGATGTATCTTCGCATTTCCTTCTCCGCTGACTCTTCTGAAACAATGTTGAATATAAGTACTAACACCATCAGTTGTGTTTCTAGTTTATAAAACAGAAACTTTAAGCATATAAATCAAATGTCTGTAATATGAACTGACACAGTTTTTTCACATCTTTATATTGTTTATACTCAGCAACTTGATTCCTTGCAACAACATAATTCCAAATTTTATGCAATAGCTTCTGAAAAAGGATTGAATATGACAATGAGGAAAATTACTTCAAATCAGACAAAATCTCCGTCCTGCATTTTAAATGCTCACAGTCCATTGTTATGAGACCTAAAACTTGCATTCATACGCTACTGTAAACATCCCAAGTATGATGTGAATGCGAAATACGATTTACAATCTTTCCCTACAAAACCGATCAAGAACTAGCATTCCCAGATAAAGCATGTTTGCTAGGTGTTTTTTCCGCGAGACCCACAAGTATTACCCGTTTATCCACCGCTCATTTCTATCTATTTATAATTTAAACCAATTATAATCACCTACCAAACATGTGCTTTGTCACTAGACCTTATGCAGAAAGAGGTACTTTGGTGTTTTACAAGTTTCAAAGCTCAATTTTATAACCCCCTCTGTTTTTATCTAACAGATGGCTTGGGAAGAGAGGTATTCACAGATTGAACACTAAACATATAGGTTATAGTCTATTGTTGAAATAGCGAGTTTGCTTGTGCTCGACAACTACCAAATCCTCAAAATTCTTATCAGCCCTCAACAAACTTTTAAGGATTGTCTTTTGCAGAGACGTGGTTGATAGCCCTTCTCTAGAAAGTCAGTAAGTTTATCATATTAGTGCTATTGAAGTTTTTACATCTTCATTGTAACTTCCAAAGTGAAGCTGAGTCTCTATAAAATTTTCGTGGAGAGACTTAAATGAACATTTATTCTTTTTTAGTTAATTCAGTGCTAATTCTATTTTTAGCAATTTTTCATCCTTAAAGTTCACTTGTTCAGAAATTGTTAGTACCACTTGCAATTTTCACAATTTCACAAGCTTACCGTGTGGTGTTCTAGTTCAGAAACATGCCCTCCACTAGTCACCATAAAGATGTTAATTTTAAAGACAGAGGAAAAGCAAAAATGACATAAATAAACTCACCAGTTTCATTTAGCCTCAGCAGTAGTTGTTCCCTTGTCGGCAGTGCACACATTCCAGCAGAAACAGCAGTCCTGATGGCCCATGAGTGGTACGGCGCACAAGTTTTTGCATAAGCTGCTGAAGCCGCTTCTTTTAAAGAACAATTACTGGAAGAAGCACAGTTAAATATTAGACGACCTCTCCGGAGAACAAAAAAACCAAATTTTTTGACGAGCAAATAAATCTAAAACAAGAAGGTATTAAAAGTAAGGAATAAAAACATACTCCAATGACAAGAAGTTTTGGAATAAATCTCTGATGAGATCAAGACCCAGCCTAACTCTGCGCAAGTTACGTGAGAGGCTTCCTTGTGTTTTCACTGAGTCATTTCTTACATCAAAATCAAGTATATTATTTAATGTTGCACGTATCCCTGATGCTTCTGCCAAATCATTTACCTGAAATGAATTGGAAGATTAGATCTAATTAAGTCACCTATATAGAAGAAAGAAGGAACATGATAAATGAAATCAAAATGCATTTGAAGGAACTATCTATAGAGGTGGATCGTGAAAACTGATAAATTTGCTGTCACAGCACCATGAAATTTCCAACACAAAATTGGATGGAGATTGAAGATATGAGCATTGTAAATCAGTGAAATTAATCCATTGTTTGGATAAAATAAATAACAGAAAAGTGAACATTCTTTCCCAGAACAGGTGATGCAGGGCTAAAGCACTCTACATTTTCTCAAGTATGAACTAGTGGTTTTATCATCTCATTCTATTTGATTCATCTAAAAGGTAAAGAAATACCATTTCAATTTGTAGCAAGTAATGGGAACTTCATCTACGAGTATCAAATTGATAAATTACCTTGGCTACTCATATTAATTTGTAAAGTACAAAGAGTTTTTGTAAAATGGATAATTTACCACCATCATCCTCAATATGTACCTAATTATCCCATCTAGACTGCATATCTAAACTGTGTTTCGTGGCTCTTGTAAAGTGAGCATCAAAGAAACAACATCAGGACAACTTAGTAGATGAGTTCGATTATTATGCCCTTCTTCATTTGTCTTCTCTCGGTGATCATTAAGAAACATCATTTTCAATTCACATAAATCCAAGAATCCTCACATAACCTTGAATTATTGAAAACAGACACAAACACTGGAAATTTCACATCTAAATCAATATGTGTAACAATTACATATAAGATTCAATGAAAATGCAATGATTCATGCATATATGGAAGATATGTAGAATGAAATAGGATTTAAATAACACCAACCTTTGAAACATACTCCAATTCAGCAAATTTAAAAGCAATGCCCAGAGAACCAAAGAGAACAGAAACAAGCGAACAAGCATCGCAAAAGGTTTCCAAACGAAGATCATAATTGAGACCGTTGGATTTCACCATCGCAGAAAGCTCCTCAAACGCATTCGCCACCGCCGATAAATGGGTCAATTCGGTGTTAGCGTCCTCAAACGCCTCCTCCTCATCCATCGAAACTCTTAATCTCGAGACCCTTTCTCTCGTCCTTCGAAATCAAGAACATTTTTTTCCAGAATTTTCAACATTAACACCCAAAAGTACAATTGGAAATAAAAATGGAGTGAAGAGAGATAAACGAAAATGTTCTATAGAGAGAAAGATTAAAAGGTAGAAAATTATAAGCTTACTCTTCGGCTGTGCACTGCCTTTCTCTTCTGGAAAAGAGGGAACGAATATTGGGGGCCATGGTCGTTCTTGGGTTTGCTAAGGTTGCGCTCTACCGTCCAACTTCAAATCTCGATAGATAAAACTTACATCGATCTATGATCTGTATAAAGGCCAATATATACAAACAGGCGGGGGTGTTTACGTGGAGATTTACTATTCTACAATGGCGCCATGTTTGAAGAAGAGCATTAATTTGAGTTTCTTTCCCCCAACAGGCACTGCCAACATCACCATGCGAGAAAGGTCAACCCACTTTTGAAGACTGTGTTACCGTGAAATATTTATATGACGCGTATTCACTAATCAGTTTTTGCTATTTTATGAAAAAGAATTAGGAAAAATTGGATCTTTACTTCTTTGGACAGCAAAATCGGTCATGAAGATTTATAAATTTTATGAAATGTGTGAATAAGAATTATTGGATCAAAACATTTACGAGCACCTAGAATATGATTACAATAAATGGTTGGAGGACCAATTTTTTTTTTTTTTTTTTTTAAAGACTGAAAATCAAATTAATTACTCTTTACAATAAGATGAAAAAGACAAATAGTGCATATCTACTATCAATAAACAAAATTAATGATAGAATATATGATATTCAATTTTAAAAAGAGAACATATGAATAAAATTTATATCAGGTCATATTTAATACAATGTGCGAAACAGTATTTGCCTCAATAAAAAATTGAATCTTTCTAACTTGACAAATTTCTCATTTTCATTAAAGAAAGTAGTTGAGTTGCGTGTATGTTCTTCACCTCTGGACTTTATTAAAGCAAGGACCATGACTTGTCAATACGATGCAGTAGTACCTTTGAACATTCAACAAAATTAGCACTCTATTATCTCGCATTTTAACGAGGAGACTAGTAATTTTTTTTGAAAAATGTGTTGTTGAATTTTTTTTTTTAGACTTATGTGTAATATTATTCTTGATCGAGTTGTGAATGTACACCTGTTGCAGCAGGGGGATAAAGATGTTAACGTGTATCTACTATAAATCTCTTGTAATATGATTTAATTAAAGATGTACTGATTTGTTTTCTATTTGGTCATTGTTTGACTCGTATTTTCTAAAATTTATTTTCTTCAAACTTATTTTCAACCACACATTCTCTCAATAAAATAATTTGAGCGTAAATTCAAAAAATTTCGTTACTTTTTAACCACGCATTCTTTAGAAAATCATTATTATAAAGTTCATTTTTTTACACAAAATGTGGCTCCAAAGTAACCTTATTTTGAAAGTGGTAATGGAAATTAAAATAAATAGGCTAGTTGTGTATTAAAGAAAAAAAAATGCATTAATTGTCAAATATTGATCAATCAAGAATTTGGTAAAGGAGTCGAGATACAAGCATTACAATCATAAAGTATTAGTCTAAAAATTATTCTATAAAGCTTGTACGCAACTGTATGATTTCTCTATTAAACTCCAAAATCAACCTTAATTAATTTGTCTTAATTCTATTTAATTAATTTACATTTTCTTTTCTTATCTTGTGAAGTGATGGGATCTTGAATATGAGATTTTAATTCAATCAAGGTATTACAATAGAATGAAATTGATTTATTGATGTAATTGGAGCTACCTCATCTCTAGAACTAAATCAATTTAGATACTCCAGGATCACCAATCAAAGTACATTTTAACTTTTTACCCAAAAAGTAATATAATTCAATTATACCATGTGAAAACTAAGAAAAAAACAAAGAAAAAAAAGAAAGATGCTTATGACATTTCCATCTATTTATGCCTTGCGGAAATAATTCTTCTAATAGCACGACTCTTGACATGTTTGTATGTTGATCAAATTATTCGGTGAATCCTAGTATTAGAAAGAAACTAAACAAATGAGTATGACCTAAAAATTATAGTCCTGGAAATGAATACTCGATTTAGTTCATACATATGCTTATACATATTTCTCTATATAATCCTGTCTACATTTAGGTGGGGTATATTTATGCCTCCACTTCTGCTTATACATCACAAGTTTCTAGGAAAGAAAGGAGGAATAAACCCTGGTCCAAGCCCACCAACCTCCAAATTTAGTGCCATTAGACATGGCTTGTTAGCTCAACTGCATCTTCTTTGACCTTTTCATCTTCTGTCTTACATACCTGAACTGGCTTAAACGTATAGAATTTGGCACAAAACAGGTAATAAATCAAGTTGACAAATTGCAGTAAAGTGATTAACCAGTAGAAGTTCTCTAATTTTCCCTTGTTCAAATTAGTATTCGGAAGCCAGTTTGATCCACCAGGGCCCGCACTGAACTTATGCACAAGAGTAACCAAAAATGTACTTGTGTAACTCCCAGCAGAAATGGATAACCAGAACAATGCAGTGGCAGTACTCCTCATACTTTCCGGCGCCTGATCGTAGAAAAATTCGAGGTGTCCAATGGACATGAAGGCTTCTGCTATTCCATGAAGGCAATATTGTGGCATTAGCCAAAATACTGTCATTGGAATTATGGCGTGAGGCTGGTCGATTAGTCCATGTGCCATTGCCGCATCTTTGCGTTTTAATTCAACAAAACCAGCAACCAAAGTGGCTAGTACTGAAATGAAAAACCCGATTGCCATCCGTGTAAGGAAGGAGATACCACGTTCTATGCCTGTGAATTTACGTACTATAGGTACGAATATGCGGTCATAGAAGATGATAGTCGACAGCATAGAGGTTTGGGTGAAGACACTCATGGATGCAGCAGGAATTTGGAAGGATTTGGTGAGGTGCCTGTTAGTGAAGATATAATTTAAATAAATAAGTTTATTGTATTTCTAATCATTTTTTTCTTTTAGACGAGATAATTCAATATATACCTGTTTAAGGTTTTGGCTTGTTGGAGTGAGAAAGTGCTTTGTTGGGCATAGGCTGTGATAAGGAGAATCCCAGCTGCCCATATTGGCCCCATTCTTATAACCGATTTTAGTTCTTCCACCCGATGGACTGTGTTAAGCTTCCATGGATTAGGGGCTTTGACATTGTCTTCCTCTGTCACGATAGCTGCCTTGTCCAAAAACCTGTCCATTACGGATAAAAGTATTAAATTAAATTGTCAACGGCATAAAAACCTAATAGTCTCCGAACCTATAGTTTGAATTCCATTTGATCAATCGTCTCTTTTGGTTCTCTCACTTATCTTAACGCAATTGATGACATGACTTGTACAGTTGACGATGTAACTAGTGAAATATGACCTAAATATAGGAAACGACCAACTTAAAATAATACATCATTTCAGAAAAACAAAAGATGGGGTAACAAAGAAATTATAATTACTATCATTTAGCAACATCTAAAATATTCTTGGCCGAAACTTTCTGGCCTTATCTTACTGATAATGCAATACAATGAACAGATAAGAACTGAGAGCCATGTTTTTGTTGCAGTCTATGGTGGGCGCATGACCCAGTGAATGAACCCATGATACAGAAAATTTTGTTGGTTAGTGATAAAGCAAATGTGGGGACAAATAAATTTGCATCGCAAGGACCAAATTATTGGTAGGCATACATGTGCTCCTGATGGATTTGTACTCATTTCATCTTGTGATAAGGATGGATCGATACAAATGTAATAACCACACATTAGGCCGTCTCTAATATCTGCCAGAAAACATGCGAAGTATGAACCGTTAAACATGACTCCCCTGTTTGGTGTTCATTGCTTTAAAAAAAATTTTGCTACATGACTATTTTCAACCACTCATTTACACAATTAAATATTTTGCACGTAAAAAAAAAAAAATTTCATACTTTTTAACCACACATTTTCCTAAAAATACTATTCAAAAATTTTTTTTTTAAAAAAATAATGGGCACCAAACAAGGGCTAATTAATAATACTGAAAAATAGAAGTTAAAATTGTTGAGTTATATCCAGTATTGTGTACCAAAGTTCGGTTCACGTCCCCTCCCTCTTAAAAAGATATTTTGACCATCCTAGTAGCTCATTTGTGGGGATTATGGAATTGGACAAGAAAATTTCATTCATTCAAGAATTGATCCAAGATTTAAGGAAGATTAATCATTTTGGGAGAATGTAAGGTCTTTGATAAAAAAATTAGTTCAATGAAGACACCTTTATATAAATAATCTTTGATCTCCAATAAATGTTAGACAATGTGGTTCAACACACATAAAGCATTCAGTGCTTATGCTTGGTAGTTAATTTTGACCAAATACTTCATTTTAAAATAAATTTTGAGCAAATTATGGTTCATAAATTTTCAAAATTGTCGTACGATTCGTCATTTCCCTATAGGGCAGAAGTTATTATTTGCAATTGTCCATAAATGAAATATGTCCAATATTATTTGCAAAAATTCACCATGAAATAAAATTTCTTTTACAAAATAGATCTCAAAATCTTGAACACTTAATACGTGAAGATGAATTTCATTTCTTATATCAGCATCTCTATCTATTCTTAATTTCTTATATTATCAACAAATCAAATGGCACATGTTTACTAATAATAATTGTAACTAATCAAGTTCCTGTATTCAATAATTGTTCTATGTAGGGTCTCCTTTTTGACAATGCATAGATGAATATACTGATGCAAACAGAAATTATTGTTCAGCCATTATTGGAGTAATAAATGCACATTAAACTTGAAAAAAAAATACCCAAAAAGGAAACAAAAACAAAGCAAAAGCTTGAGAGAGAGACTTACTTCATATTCTTGGTGTGGATGAGCTTCCCACCAAGAGAAATAGCAGCATCAAGATCTTCATTTTCATACAATAATTTAGGATCAGAAACCATTGGCAACTTTCTTTTTTCATACGCCGCGACGCAAACTTGTATCAGCCTTGTAAATGGACTACCAGCAGGATCAAGATTTCTATACAAAGGATAGCCAAATATGAATGCAATAATTGATAGAGCCATAGCAATTGTTGGGATACCAAGGCCCCATCCCCATCCAATATTATCTTGAATATAAACAATTACTGTCACTGCCACTAGTATTGATGCCCCCATGCAGAAATAATACCAATTAAAGAATTTCCATGTTGTGGTTTTCTGCTTAGGATCGGCTTCATCGAATTGATCGGCCCCAAACGCCACCACACATGGTCGAATTCCGCCTGAACCTATAGCTGTTAGCAGCAGGGAGATATAGAGGATGGCGAGTTGGCCGGAACTGGCTTCTGTACAAACTTTATGATCCTGTGTACAAGGAGGAGGCCTTAATTTGGGTAGAATTGCTGATACTGTCAAGCTGATCATCCCCTGATCATGAAAATAAACAAAAATAAATATTTATGTAAAGGTTTAAAACTCATCCCATACATAAAAATTGTGCACAAGTCAAGACTTTGATGAAAATCAGATATGCGCATAGGACCTTGTTGTACTCTATTTGAGCCTCATTCTTTAATTTTTTTTTTCAAATTCATTTTTGACTTAACATTCTTACAATAAAATAATTTTGCACGTCTCAAAACTTTTTCGACTTTTTATGCATTCTCCAGAATAAATTAATTTTTACAAAATCTATTCCCAATAAAAGAAAAGAAAAAAAAAGGGGCTCAAACATGAACTCAAATAAATAAGTTTTCCCTATATTTGATAGCTTAAATTTTTATACAAAATGATTCAACATTATCCTGCAACAGGGAAAAAGAGAGAGACACTCAACTATTTGATATATGATAGAAGCAACTGTTATGGTCCAAAACCTTCCGGCAAATGCATCCGCGACAAACGCACCGATTAGCGGCGTCAACGCTGCAGTGCCACCAAAATTGGTGATAGTGTTGGCTGCTTTAGTGAGTGGCAGATGTAGTTCAGTTGTTAAGTAGCTGAGCATGTTTGTACCAAAACCAACCACAGCCAACTTTTCACATATTTCATTTGCTGCAAACCGAACAACATTGATAATAATTACACCATAATTCATAAACAGATCAAATCAGACTTTAATTTCCAAATTCACATTTGAAGTAATGTAATGTTTTGATAAATAATTAAACTTACCAAAGATGAATGGCATAGTGATGATACCACCCTTTTTCCTCTCGGCATGCTGACTTTTCTCCTCCATTATTGCTCTCTTGTTTTCTAAATTTTTGCTGTAAATATCTCCCTCAATATTCCAGTACTTATAGGCAGCTAGCATCTACTACTTCTATGCTTGACTAGCTAGTGACCATTACCTCAAGTGAATATTTTTTTTATATTGATTCAGATTCAAATACGTGTTGAATTATGTCGTCTAATAATTTAAAAGATGCATTTAGTAATCTAACTTTTTCTTCCGTGCGCTTCTTTACGTGCCTACTAAATTTCCTTTTAATCCGTACGTGTGTAGTTTTCATAAATAGATATACACAACTTGACAACTTTCATTTTCTCTAAGACTTTAATGATGAGATTTGTACTGGATTTCATAAATACTAATTTATCTTAAAAATAGTATGTGCGTGCTTTTGGTGAATCTCAGTGTAAAGAAACAGAAATGTACAAAAGGCTTTAGTAACGTATGGTTGATAGGAGAGGAGAATCGTGTAAGGATTCTATATGACAGACCACGTAAAGACACATGTAAATTTCTGTCACTAAGGTTACCTGTCGCCATTTCACTGTTAAGAGGGGAAGTTTAGTCACTTCCTTGCAAAATATAGCCCATTTTACTTTTTAATCAATTAATTTCATCCTGTTTTACTTAATTTCCAAATAAATTACATATAAAAACGTGAATATGTTCAATAGTCTTTTACAGGACTAAGAATACAATAATTTGCATCTTTCATTTTAATAGTTGGGATTTCATTTAGACTTTGAACTTCATGACGAGTTGTTAAGATTTTGACTAAATGTTTGGTACAAGACAAAATTTTTAACTTCATTTTCTTCTTTTAACAAAATGCTCTAGTAGGTTTGAATTGACAAAATGTTGCTTCGGCATAATTAAAAAAAAAAAAAAAGATACGAATTACAATATTTGACATTAACCAACTTATTAAACATTGCTATCTAACGGTAGCGATGTTACAACACTAATTTAGGTAACACTAAGTGATATACTTAATTAAATTTAAGAACACGGGATCTATTCATTTAATTAGGTATATATTTTGTATCATTTATCGTCACTTAAATTGATATTTTAACATCACTCATGCTAACATTACCCAAGGCTCCATTAGTCCCTATTAGAATTCCTAAAATTTGCTTAGCTGTTGTGTAAAAAACCTAAAAAGGTACCGCCAAACATGCTAATAATTTCATCATTGTGAAATCACGTCCATATAAAAATGAACCGATGCTGACGCAGTTTTATGCAGCATAGAAAGTAAGAACTAGAAGTGATCAATCAAGGAGATTACTCAATGACGAAGGAGATGACGATTTGGAGAAGTGGTGGTACAAGTATTCTGATAGAGACTTGATTTTGATACTTACTTTTTGTGCACTGAAATCTCAATAAAATCTTCTAGATTCATCACCATGTAATGCTGTCACTCATTCTATTTTATTATACAAATTAAAAAGAGAATACGAGGATAATTCTTGTGGGTAGACACTCATCTTGATTTCTTGATTTTTGAGAAAAGAAAACAAGATAGAATTGTAAAATATGATTAAAGTAACAATTTAAATTTTAATCTAACTCAATGTTAGTGATTAATTTTAATCACATATTTTATGGAATCCATAACTTTTCAACCACACATTTCATTAACTTTTATCAAAATCTACTTAAAAAACTAGTTTTAATCCCCACCAAACAAGGGTACGGAAGAATGATATTAGCTTTTTTGTCCATTAATTATAGATTAAGAATGTAATTAACTTGAAACTTTGTGGCAGAAGCAATAATAAATAAAGAACTTTGGGTTAAGTTTAACGACCCATGAATTAAAAACCTTAGGAACAACATTAAATACCCTTCAATAAAAATGAAACTTTAAAAATGAGGCCAAGAATCAATTACAAGGAAAAAAACTTTAAGAATGTGATCAAGTACTGGACCTTGAGAACAAGTCAAGAATCTATTGGTAAAGAAGTTCGATAAAAAAATAAATAAAAATGAGTTGATAAACTTATGGATAAAAATAGGAAAAAAAAAAAAAAAACCTTAATAACGTCCTAAGTTGATAAAACACATAAAATAACAAGTGATATGAGAAAGTATAGGTTGATTCTGTTCTTTTTAGGCAGATACTTGAAAGGAAACAAGGAGGTGCGTGATTGAGATCGAATTCATTGATTTACTAACCTTGGTATGCACATGATATTTTTAGTTTTTTACTGAAAAAATTGGAACTAATCATGGCACGATCGGTTCTGTATTCTATATAATAAGATCAGAAGGAAAATAAGAACCCAATTGTTTTTGAGAGTTGCTTGTGCATAATTTGCAAATCCAATTATACATTATGAAAATAACCAGAAAGTTCAAAAGAAATAGACAATACAGAGATAACGTCTTCTGAATAGATTTGTGCCTTTCTAATTATCATATAGTATTTGACGTTGCGTTACACCAGAAAGTAATCTCTTCTGAATATTTCATCCTTTTTGTGCGAGTTAGGTTTTGTTCGCCCATGTGAATTTGTCACGTTCTCAATAGAGTTTTTTTTTAATCACAATTTAATGAAATACACTTTTACTCTCTGTTTCTAGTGTGATAAAGTTAAAGAAGTTGTGGGGGTGAATGATGTAGACTTGATTTTCAAGTCTTGATGGGGTTGGTCATGGTTGACGAATGTATTTGTAATATAACAAACACGTCTTGTCTTGAACTTAATAATGAATATATTGAAGAAGAATAAGAATTAAACTTTTATCAATAGATCGGCCTATCTGGAATTTGGCCTGGTGCAATATGGGATGACTTGACATTGCATCTTTTGATATCGCTATCTATAATATGTTCAATATCACATGAAGTGAGAATTATTTTTTTGGATGATTATAACCTTACCACAATTCAATTACTTCAATAATGCCTTACTTTTCATTTTTCAATATGTATTTAATTTACAAATTGTAATAAATACTATAATTAATTAATATTCACATTCACATTCACGTCCTTGTCCATGTTGTTAACATTCACATTTATTTAATTAATATTATTTAGAATTTCACATTTAAGAATAAAATTCATTATTCACGTCTATATATGCTAATTAGCATATTGTTTCACTTAATTGAAAATTAAATTATATTCATTTAATATGAATGATTTAACATTCATTGTCATATATTTATATTCTTTAGTATTACTTCTAAATTAATTAACATTTACATTAATTCATGTATCGTATTTGCCATCCATTTTCATTTACGCATTTAGATGCAATTCTAATATTCACATTCAAGTATTTATTTTACTATTTGCATGCATGTATAATAATTAACATTTATTTTGAGAAGTTTGCATTTCTCTTATATTTAGATCAAAATGGTAAATGGATACTTTTACAGCACTTATAAAGCAATTTGAAATAACGTGCAACGTACGTTCAATTCTGACTAGTGTATAGAAATGTCCAATACTATGTACCAATTTTTCGAGTTTATATTTCAATTCTTGGGATGATATAATGGACAGATGGGCGAGACAAGGACTACCACTATCGTCCCCAAGCCCCATTAGGGATTCTCGATAATCAGGGGGAAGTGAGGTGATTAAAAAACCTTCATTTGCTATTCCTTTAATTAATTATTTAATGTCATTTTTTATGTTTTAAAATACAATTTAAATAGATAAAATATAAAAATAAATCAAGAAAGAAAGAAGAAAATAAAAATGATTAGGAGAGAATTTGGGAAATTAGGAGCACGGTGTATTTCAATGATGAGGAAATTTTTGCCATCCCTAGCATATTTCATCGTGCTACGATTTGAACTATTAGCCAAATTTCACAAACAAATACTGAAAGATCCATCCAGAAAGCATGGAAGTCGCTGTCTTGAGTTTGAATTATCTGCGAACATTTTAATTATGAAATCAGAAGCCTGGTACGAGTTGAAGTTGACAAAATAAGGTATAGGTCTCAAATTTGCAATACGTGACCAAATCAAGTCTGAAATGGGCTTCATGGGTGCTAAAAATTATTAATTTTATTAAAAAATCCATCGAGCCGATGAAACTGGCATTCACCTTTCTTTCTTCTAAGGAAGAGTTGAGGAATCTAAACTCATATTGTGGTTCGACTGTGAAAAGAACACTCGAACATTGGGTTAAAAACCAGTTTGACATTGAAGTTATGGGGTGCCTCATTTTGGTCCTTGACTTTTACGAAATTAGCATTGAGTTTCCAATTTCTTATTCCACTAGTCATTTTATTCAACATCATCCTCGAAAACTAACAGAACTCGCACATGACAGATGAAATTTCTAAGTAGAATAGTTTTAGATGTTAATATCTGAAATTATAGCACATAGACTTCTCAACCTCCAAAGATAAGATTCACTACTTTCAAAGTCAAAGTTGAGTATAGTGACTAATAGGGTAAAAATTGAAAGTCTAGTGCTAGTTTCATAAGAAAACTAAGTTCAATAGTCAAAATAGGACACCCAGCACCCCGTGTGCTGGATCCGTAGGAAATAGTTTTTTTTGTTGACAATGAATAATCTTTTTTAGATTATATACCTAGTAAGTTCTTTTATTTTACTTCTATTCATTTCTTGTAGTTTAGCTGGCTAGACTTGAATGTGCACATAAGAGGTACCAATTTTGAATCCATTTCTCTAACAATTTTATTGTGAAATATTTTAAATTCTACAATTTTTACCAAAATTAAATGGAATAAGGGTGAGGATTCGAACTCGTAACCTCTCCGTTGGATGATGAACGCTTGACATTATGACACTTATGGAATTTGATAATAAATTCACTAGAATAATATATGTTACATATTAACGGTTTTAATGCAATTGTAAAAATTCAAATCCGTAATCTTCCTATGAATTATACAAAATTTAGCCATAATATTATTTTGTGAATATTGTTAATTTTTACAACAAAATTATTTTGTTCAAACTACATTTTTCAATAAAATAATATTACATGCAAATTTAAAAAATTTCTTTATTTTTAACCACACATTCTTCATCAAATCACTATTCTAAATTGCATTTTTTTTGCCAAAAATGGGCATCAAACGGGGCTCTTAATATTTTATTGCTGACAACAGTCGACGATCTACGGTCGCTCGCGTTGACTCGAAATCTTGGGTCCGTCACTGAGGACACCTATTAGTTCAGTGTCCAAATAAACTGTTAACCCTCTTCACTTTTCTTCATGGTCTTTGTGGCCTTGGTGAGAGTTAAAACCAGGTAACCTCACCAGCTTTAGTTTTGTCTAATATTCATTACCGGAGTTGAAGTCTAGGGTCAGCCATGAGATTTTCAAGGCCTTAGATAAAACTTTTTATGAGCTTTTGATAAATAGCTGACAATAAAATTACATACAAGGACTATATAATTTTCTTACTAAATAAAAACAATCTAAGTTACAATAATAATGATTATAAAATTTTCAAAGGGTTCACTTTAAATTTTACTCTTCTAGCATTTTGAAGGAAGGGATGGTAGCAGGGGTGGAAGTAGAGGGAGGCTAGGCTGGGCTACGGGCCCCCGGTCCATATGGAAAATAAAGAACAAATTGTTCAATTTTGATCCAAATATTTTTGTTAGTCCAACTCTAGTTTGAACCCGACCAAAGTCCAATGCTCAATTGTCCAAATTTTATTAAAGAGACTACAATTATTAAATACTCTTTTCATGATATTCATGAAATATGAATATTTTATTGTCAATTTAAACATTTTATTTAATGTATATTTGATTAAATTTACTTATGATAATTAAGTAAATTTTATAATAGATAATAAAAATAAATTACTTATTTTAATATTTACAGACACTATATGTTTTGTAAAGCATAAAGGTAATTAAATTTTTATTTCTAAGTATGTTTTCATCATGTTTAAAAAATATATATATATTCGTTTTAATCATGAAGACGTTATGATCAAAATAAATAACTTACTCTAAATTTGATATTCTCAATAAAAAGAATAATTGTTAAAATTTATTTATAAATTAATCTATAAATTACTATATTCTTGAAACTGAACCAAACATGATTATGAATTAAATATAATTTACATGGACCCTCATAATTCTCATTGGATTTTTTTTCACTTTGGATGGAATTCCTCGCTATTATAAAATGAAGTAATATAGAAGATTAACGTCCACACCAAATAGTATTTTGAGACAATGACATATAATGATGTATTATTGATTGCGTGTTTCGATCGAAACTTTCAATTGTTTGGAAAAATTGATCTTCAAAGTTATTTAGAATAGCATTCATTAAATAATTTCTTAGTTTTTTATTGGTGGATATATATCCTTTGTTTATTCTGATCATGATTTGGCCGGTTTATATTTTTTAACTCGTGCGGTGATTTTCTATTTGGTAAGATAGAAAAAGATCGAGTGGGACATTTTAGGATGATACATCTAAACTTCTTTTATTTCATTGAGTGTTGTACACTATTTGTCGTGAATATTATGAGTTTAGCTTCTTATGGCGCGGATTTTTGAAATTTCAGTATATCCTAACGTTATTTTTTGGCTCCGTCCCTGGATGGTCAAATGTCAATTTTGATTAGAAGCCGATGTGAATTATGATTAACAACAGTGGTGTAGTATGTTTTGACTTCTAAGAATAATACTATTTAGTAATAGTGGTGTTAGAGTATAAATCTAGACGATTACACTTTATATGATTAATTAAATGAGTCATGTGATTTTATATTTAAATAAATTTATTATTTAATGTCATGTAATTGACATCTAAATCGGTGCTTAATATCAGTAATGATGAATAGCATTACACGACTTCTAATAATGGTTAAACGAATGGAATTTAAAAGTTACTTGGGCTACATAGCAAAAAAAATTGACATGCTTTGAAACAAAAAATAAATAAATAAAGAAAAATGGGCCTTAATGTTTTGGAGGCCCTCATATGTTTGACAAGCACTACATGAAGATCCTTAGGATTCTCCCACTGCCTCTTTGAGTGAGAATAATTTTCAATATTCCACCCTCCTTACACACGTCTTTCGAACTTTAGAGCGGCATTTGAAGCAATGAAGGAAATCAGATTTCATCATATGCCAATTCCGAGGTTATGGTGAAAATGGTATTCTTATCTTTCTCTCTCATTTTGATACTTTACTCGTTAGGTGAAGATTCCAATTTCTCATTTAATATTACAAAAAAAATCATTGATGTAGTGCAACAGTTTCACTTGACAATTATACTTAACTTTTACCATTTTCTCCTATCAATTCTTTCGTTGTTCATGCTCACTCTCTCTTAAAATAGTAAAAATGAAATTATTCATAACAACTCATAACCACAATCATGTAGTTAGTAGCGGAGTTAGACATTTTTCATTGTAGGGTAAAAAATTAAATTGTAATTTTTTAAACAATGTAACACTAACAATAGGCTGAGACTTCACGAGACAAGAACAAAGGAGGTATGGTTGCTAAATATTTGTGAGCGTCATCAACATCGACCAGCTGGATAGTGATGGATTTCATATGTTGGTGGAACTAACAAATTCTAGATATGGGGAGAAATGATAAATTAATTGGTGATTTCAGACTTAAATCTTCTAGGGAAAGTAGTGCACAATGCGCAAAAGATGAGAAGAATAAAAATTTAAATTTTGAAGAAAACTAAAAAGATATTAAAAAAAATCCAGAATTCCAAAATTTTGTGGGGATCAATAGATTCCACATGATACAATGTGGCTTCACCACTGCATATAGTAATTCAAAAATAATTAAATCATGGATATAATAAATATAAATAAAGAGTAACAGTATCCAATCTATCGTTGATAGCTTCTTTGTCGCCCCTCGTCCCATCGGGTAGTTACTTGAAAGTTCGATTTAGGACTTGAGTAAAACTGAATTTTAACTCGAGACAGCAAAATTGTAATGATTTTAAGGAATAGAAGCTGATTTATGGAGTTGGACATGGGAAATAATAATTGATGAGATTTCGAAATGGGATTGTCTGAAATGGAGACACTATTTGTGTGTTTTTTCTTATACTTTTTTAACTGTAAAAAAAAATGCTGCCTTGTTTGGCAAAGGATTGGACTAGTAACAATTAACTTTTCACAAGTTGACTTGGCAAAGTCAACGATTCTAGGTAATTGAGCTCATTATATTTGTCATTTGCTATTTTTTATAGCTTTTTTTCGTATTTAATATGAATTTAGCATGAAATTTGCTTTATTATATTCCAATGCTTCTCTAATTTGCTATATTTTACAATTATTGATGTAGTAGGTGGTTCAGGAAAAAAAAAATAGAATAACTTTGTTAAATAATTGCACCTGGTCATATAAAAAATAATCTAGAAAGAGAAGAAAACCATGCATGACATAATAAACATCATCAAAATGTCAAGCTATTCATATTTGAAGTTGTTCCAAACGGTCAGTTCGGCATATAAGAAAAAAAAAAGTTAATATTAAGAAATATTTCCTTAAAGTTTGTTATCCTGACATATTCTTCCCATCATTCAAAAATAAATTTAATTGTTTAAAATAAAATTATGAAATAATTATTGTTACTATTAGTCTTATAAGGATACATAAATAAGTTTTATTTGCTCTAGAAAAGGGTATTCTATTCAAATTGTAATTCTAATTGAAACACTGTATATGGGGTCATTATCATAATAAAATAAATACTCGAGTTTTGAGTTTATTGATTTTCTTCTATTTTTTTTCTTTTCGTTTTAATATTTTAACATGTTATCAATACGAGGTTCTAGTCAATTGAGCAATAATATTTTTTGGTTCTTTTATTTATTCCAAAGCAAGCAAAAAAGCTCTAACAAATTGAATTGACAAAGAAACTACCCATTTATATTTGTAGGAGAGTTATAACCTCTTTTATATAATACTAGTTTCGAGCCGTGTAATGCACGTGTTGTGTTATTTTGAAGGTGACATTAGTGTTGTATAATAGCGTAATTGGATTAATATTGCAAAATATTTGTAAAGAAATAAAATTATATAAAATAAAATTATATATTGACATGGACGAGAAAATGTTTGTAATAAATGAATTCAAGAGCACAAAACTCAGAATTTTAACACAAATAAATCATTTGAGTAGACTTGTATGTTACATTGAAGCGACATGATTATTAGATTCTCATCTTCCAAATTTCTTCTTATAACAATCTATTATTGCTTTAACATTAGCTTCTTTTGCAGCTTTTTATATGAGGTAATAAAGTTATAAGACGATAAAATGTCCAAATTAACAACATATTCTTATCCCTTCAAACAATTACGCCGTTCATGTTTGATAAGTATCTGAGACAATATTAGATATTATAATGGAAAATATATTTTTTTCATCTTTAATACTATTAGGTACTAAATGATCGTACAATTACAGTTTTACATAAAATTTAAATTGATTGTCGTCACATATTATAATGTGGTAATTATCCTAAAATAAATAGGAGTAAAAACATTAGAATGATTGGGTAGTAACCTACTTGGAGTATATCAAAATTTTATTGCTCAGTTTCAGTGCAAGGTCGTTGTCCATAGTTTACAAAAGAAAGACCAGGAAAGGCAGGTTCATTTTACAACGTAGGAAATAGAAGTTTTATAAAATTGGACATTGAAAACAATCTATGAGAAAAGAAATTTCTGATTTTATAGCATATGTAACCTTAACAAGGTCTTCAAGTTCGTTGCTACATTTGAGCTTATCCTGAGGTAGCCAGCTCTCCAAGAGATTCTTCTTGTTTTGGTTCACGACAAAGCGAGATAATTCCAAAGATTAAAACGCGTTGACCTATTCTTTAGTTAAAAAGGTTCCAAAGCACTGTAGCAATGGTGGCGTTTGCCTAGGTTGAACAGGAACACTCCGAAAATTTCATATCATGTTAATTATGCCTCCTCTCCTACTAAGAAAATATTGTGTATTTGCAAGAATTTTTTAGATCCTAATTTTCCAGAGTTATTATATATTGAAGAATGCTGGTCAAATCCATCTTCTATGACTGTTCTGGGTACAACTTCTTCCAAATTTCTTTAGATTTGTTTTCTGAAATTCCTCTTACAGAAGAAACGGTACAGTGATTATGAAGTATTCTTCCATAGAATTCTTGACATTCAGATTTGTATATAACCTGAAAGATGAGTTCACAATTGACATTGTACATGATGAAATAACATATAATGATGAAATGATGGTTAGATAGACCGTACAAAAACTTACCGGATTGAGCCTGTGACAATGTAGACCTATTCGCAATCAAGAGGGACAACTAAAGGTCGTTCAAAGAAAGGGGATTCAGAATGTTTTTCCAGCATGGGAAGCCAACAAGAATTGTAGCTGAAAAGTGATTAGCAAGCTCTTATACTAAATAGTCAGAACCAAAGCACGAAGATGATATACTAAAAGGTCATCCAGTATCCATACTAACTATTCTTATCAGCTGACTTACCAAATGCCTGAAACAGGCAAGTGCAAATATTTAGTTTTTTAATTAACAAAAGGGCATTGTATAAACGACCTTCCTTTCTGTTCAGTTCATTTTAAGACCAACCTAAAACATATGGTTATATTCAATCAGCAGCAATTTTTTAAGCAAAAAGATTGACCTCTTTTCCACCTGTACAAAAACATAGAGTTGGAAAACATGTAAGTTTGAATCGTTCCAGTGATTACACAAAATGGCAAACTGTGTAAAATTGTAAATAATGTTGCAGAGCAGTGCATCTATAGCTCTACACAATAAGATATGAAAAGTATTGAAGTGTCGACTTTTGCATCAAGAATAATTATCCATAAAATTACAAGAGATAAACCGTCCTTAAACTAAATAACAAAAAATAGCATTTAAATGAAATTTATGCAAGTTTTTTCCATTAAGCATCAAAATTTAATAACTGATTAAATATAGCAATTCTGAGGAAAAGATTCTTACTGATAAATGGCCCTATCTAGAGCAGGGCTTTCATAGAGCCAACGATTCTTATGAACTGCGGCAAGAAACTGAAGCTGAGTTTTCGCTGCAGCAACAAGTTCCACATTTATCACAATGCTCTGCGCTGCTTTCGATTCCAATTCCTGTTCGCTCTCCCTTCTTCTATCCATACCTACGAAACATGAGCTCTTAGTAAAACGAGATAATTTTTCTTCTTTTCCCATACCAAAACAAAACGAATAAGTTCATGTTCCACAACAACACCCCAACAATCACACTAAAATTAAAAATGAAAAAATAGCTTTATAAAAAGCGAAACTGGAAACTCAGAGATAATTTGATTTCATTTACCTGAATTCGGAAGCTGATAGAAAAAAAGGATCAGAAAATTTTAACAACAAACATGATTCATATTATGCTTGAATGTAGTATTCCTCCGGTGCATTCCTCTGTGTTTCATATTAGTCAAATTGTTCGAGCATACCAGATGTCGATACATTACTATAGTCTTCCTCAAAATAACTGCAGTGTGTACTTAAGATGACAGAAAGGGTAAGTTATCAGTATCCGAAAGCACTACATAATTGAAATCATGTAGTCAATTAAGTGAAATCATGTTAATAACATTACTAGCAACATGTAGTCAATTAAGTGAAATCATCATATCACCAATATGATTTCATCTAACATACTTTTAACTATGTATCATCAAGAAATATTAACTGCACAAAAAATTAAAAGTGTCTATGCGTATATTTTTTTTGTTGAATATACTTTACCTCCAAACTCAACTGGGAGATTGTCTACATCAATTAGGATCTCAT